>JAUEJI010021051.1:0-10489 GCA_032275285.1 Desmognathus perlapsus
GCCGGCAGCAGACTCCTTGACGATACCTGGACCCTACCACTTGGAGGGTGGGACACCCCCCAAGTTAGGAGAAGGTTGATGCACCCCAGCCTGGTTTTCCCGCCACGGCTGAGGGGGTATTTAGTGGGGTGAGTTGAGCTCACCCTCTCTCTGACTGACTCCTGAGTGGCACAAGTGGGTGCGCACTGCAGGAGGGAATTGCGAAGGAAGACGGGCTTGAGGGAGCGCCTGGTTTTCTGCGTGTGAGCCGCACTAGCTCACCCTGGCCTAGCAGAAACGCACTGGAGAATGACTTGCCTCGTCCTTTCGGAGATATTGGAGTGGTGAGTCCCTGTGGCCTCTTGTCTGTGGTACCAGCCTGGTATGGGGAACTGTGACTATCTTGCTTAAATGATCACTGTACTGAACTGAACCACTAGAGACTAGACGCATAACTATCTGCCGACCTATAATGTAGCGACTCACCGCGCGGTGATGAGATTAAGTAACCTGCTCTACGTGTAATGTGCCTAATTGTTTGAGATAATAAACACGTGTCTTACTTTTGAAAGATCCCGCATCGATCTCTTTCTTTTTGGTGGCATTTCTGGTGTTTGCATGTAAAGAGCGAGCGATCCTGGTTATTTGACAACCCTAGTTATCTCAGAAGGGGCCGGCACGAGGCAGGCCTAGGGCTCTGAACTAGGGGGTGTGTAACCAATATGTTTTCAGTAGCCCTTTACATCACTAAGAAACTTATGTGATTTTCTGGTTATTTTGGAGAAAATCACGCTGAAAAATGTGTCATTTTGGCAGGGTTTTTAAAGAAAATTTTTCACAGGGGGAGCACACCCCTCCCCCCCATATCCCCCTCATCAAGTTCACTACGCTCGCTCGCTACAATTCCCGCTGCATGGGGGTGACACCATGAGTTAGTAAACCAGGTGACACCAACCCTAGTGACACCACTGTATGGACAGAAGGCGATACATAGCTGGATCATAAGGATCCCTTTTTTTAAATAGAGGTAAGGTAAGAGATCCCTTCCATAAAGCAGGGATCACTCCTGTCATAATTATTGAGTTGAACAACTCCACCAAAATATTTGACCATATAGAACTATACCTCTTGTTAATTATAGCTGGAATTTTGTCCGGACCAGCAGCTCTTGAATTAGTCGAATTAACTACTATGTCCATCACAGCTTCTCTAGTTACAAAAGGCAATGTTTCAACATCATGACAATAAGCTGGCAAGTTCACAATACCCGCCTCAAAAAAATAATTTCCAACATAATTGACCCATTTTGATGGAGGAATAACACATTGTGGTTGGGGATGTGAATCCAAACAGATAGTAGTGCGTAAGGTCTGCCAAAAGCGCCTAGTGTCATGTATGAAAAGGTTAGCCAGATTATTCCAGCGCTCAAAATTAAAAAGACGCTTTTTGTTCCAAAAAAAATATCCTTTTATCTTTGCGCAATTTGGTTTTAACGATGACATTCATGTTATTTTTCCTCAGAGAGTGAAAGTGTCGCAAAATTGCCTACAGCCCCCATCAAACCAAGTCACCTTTTTTAGGGCATACAGTACTTTCACATACCATACATTCTGCTGAATTTCATTAATTATCATGCCAAATTTAATTATATTTTCCTGACAGTATTCCTTCCGGCTAATATAATTCCAATCCGTATGGCTAAACATCTGAACCGTTTTACATAGGAGCGGACAGAATATCGACTCCTCGCAGTTTTTCCAATTTACTGTGGTAGCTTTTTTTTACCTCCACTTCATGCATCTTACTGGAGGGTGTAACAACAGATAACAAAACCCGTTCTATCCCAATTACACTAGGATCACCATGCTCAACCTTTTTTATTTAGAATTTACCAACCTTTTGTCTCATATATAGGGGTATCAAGATATAATCTATTGTGCTTTGACTTGTACCCCTAAAGAATGTATGTTCAACCCTTTCTGCATCAGTAAGAAAGACATTAGCTTGCAAAAACTCATAATCTCACATAAATTCCAAAAGAACATTTGCAAATCTTGATTTCCTCTTATTTCCTGTAACCTTTGCCGGGGTGGGTAACACATTCAACCACTATATTGTTTACTAACTGCAGGGAAACAAGAAAGATTAGAGTTGAAATCAACCGCAAAGTTCACAATAGAGTCCTTATATTTGACATTGGATTGAGTAAATAGTTCCTTAAACACACCAATGTAGTTGTTATATTCTGTAATAAATTAGGAAGGATTCAAGTAAATAGTCCAAAGGATCATAGAGCAGGGACCACCATTAGTGTTATCAAGTCTTACTCTTAGACCCAAAAATCTATTTTTATTGAGGTATATGGGTACATAAGAGAAAAAAGAAACAGTTACAATGCCATGATTATGAGGAGAGAACATTATACATAAACAAGGAAAGAAAAAAAAACCTATAGGTCATTCTTAAACTAATCATAAATTAATCAACAAATCTATGTTTTTATATTTCATTAGAAATGAGCGGACCCCACCAGCGATGAATTTTAGAAGCGTTGTTCTGTTTCAACAGTATTGCTTTTTCTAATTCAAAAAGTGAATAGAGTTCAGCGAGCCAACAGTTCATATTTGGTGGTTGTATCTCCTTCCATCGGCGAGCAATCATAATACGGGTGATGATAATAGCTTTAAAAGCAAAATCAGATATGGTGAACTCAAATGTGGATCCAAAGATGAGAGCAGCAGTATGTATACCAGAAAAAGAGTTATCAATTGCGCCAATGAAAGAAAATATCTCAGACCAAAATTGATGTAGTTTAGAGCAGGTAAAGAACATATGTATTTGGTCGGCATCAATTTCATCACATCGTGGACATTTTATAGGAGCAATTGTACCATCTGCCGATCTTTTGAGGGGTGTAATATAACCGTAAAGAAAATATAAAGAATTGCATTTTGTATTTGAATGGGATGAACAGGCTTTTAACTCGAGCAAATGCTTCTTGAATAAACTGATCCGTTATTGGATATATCAGCGCTTGGGACCATTTATCTGCAATAGAGCTTAAATCTCCTTCCACTTTATCTATTATGAGCCCATAGTATCTCGAGATGGCCCCGGAGCCCAGGCTATGCTGGAGAAGAATCGTGTCCCTACCAATCAGTTCATAAGAGTAGTAAGTATTGGGTGACAAAAGAGTAGTTCGAATTTGCAGATACTGAAAGAAGGAATGTCTGCTTATATTCCATTGGGCACAAAGATCGGCAAATGAGCGCAATCCCTCCTCATTATATAACTGGCCCAGATGTTTTATACCAGCGGTAGTCCAGTGGCCTCCCAAATCAGAGATAACCGATCCGATATCTGGGTTATTCCATATGGGAGTGTGGCAGTGAAGTTTAGGAATTTTAAAGTGCGACAAGATCCCATCCCAGTTTTTAGCATAAACATAGATTGATTTGAGTCTAATTTTTTTTAAAAATTTGCAATTATGAAAGCCAAAACCTGAACCAGTAGACGATATAAATTTGAGAATCTGAATATGCATTGATGTAACGGGGAGTATGCCCAGCAGCTCTTTGATTCTATTAATCAAGCAACTCCAGTTATAAAATTGGAAATCTGGTAGAGCTAGACCACCGTGCTGCCACTGTTTACATAGTTTCAATCTGCTTCGCCTAGCCTTTTTATGCTGCCATATAAAAGAGGAGCAGAGATTATTGATCTGTTTAAGCTTTCTGCAATTAAACAAAAAGGGTATGGCACGAAACAAATATAAAAATTTTGGTAAAATACACATTTTAATGCAATTCACCCTTGCCATGATAGTTAGATGTTGGTCCATCCAACCAGAAACCAAAGCTTGGCACTCTTTGAATAGTTTAGAAAAGTTTTTATCAATGATCTCTGCTAAGGATTCATAAAGATCCACCCCAAGATATCGGACTTTTGGCGATTGCTGGCCTGCCATGTTCAAATTCCAAGACATAGTCTCAGTTTTAGAGAGATTGATTTTGTAGCCAGATAATTGGCCAAACGTGTCACATAAATTGGCAGTAGTTTGATGGGTGGCCATAGGTTCAGTAGATATAACAACGATATCATAGAATTCAAATTCAAATTCAAAATTCATTTATTTTTTGGCGCACGATGCCAAAGGCTTCACGGCGCACTGGTGCAACATAAAAAAACCAAAACATGTCAAAAATAAATAACATACTGAAATTAGGGCATGCATAATATAAAAATGACATAGCAAATCACATGAACAAACTCTCTGGAATTAAAAGCATGCACAGTATAAAAACAACAATGGTGATGGCCTTCAGTGTACAGATAATGTATGTGACGTCCGGGATGTCATAGACCCCTCCTAGGCAGTCAGCCCAGGAGCCAAAGGGCAAAGCCTGGAGGGAAAAGATCTGAGATTAGATGGAGCTGCATTCCCTCTGTAGTAAATGGGACTGTACAGCCCGTTTAAATAATAAGAAAGAGGGAAGCGTTCTAATCGAACTGGGTAGCGCATTCCACCACCTGGGTCCCCAGAAGCTAAGAGAAGCCCCTCCTTTTCTGGAATGGCGGGGGCATTGGAGATGTAACAAGGCACGCCGGTGAGGGCGGGGTGAGTGACGGTGGACGGCCCACTGAAACCTGTGCCTCAGATACATGGGTCCCTGTCCATGTAAGGCCCGCCAAATGAAGCACAGGCCCTGCAACTCCACTTGATCGGCATACATTGCCAATCGTAGCTCAATATTGTTACCGAAGGTAACTGGAGCGATATCCAATGAGGATCTAATACGGGTAGCAAGGGGTTCAATGTACATGGCGTACAACATAGGAGAAAGCGGACAGCCCTGTCGTGTCCCTCGTTGGATCGTAACCGGAGGTCCTCGGACACCATTGACAATAATTCTAGCTATGGGATTCAGATATAGGTATTGGATAGATTTAATAATTAGTTCTGGCATCCCCATTGCCTTTAATGTACCCCACAGAAAAGACCATCTTACCCGGTCGAACGCCTTCTCAGCGTCGATGAACATTAATGAAAGCTTTTCATTTTTACAATCAGCCCAATCAATAAGTACTGACAGCATATTAGTGTGGGTGCAACAATCTCGCCCCGGGATGAACCCGTGTTGGTCTTCGGGAATTACTTGCAAGATCCAGGGGGTCAGGCGATTAGCCAGTATTTTTGCATATAGCTTTCCATCGGTGTTTAAAAGTGTAATGGGTCTATAAGACCCGCATTCCCGAGGGTTCTTGCCCTTTTTAGGAAATATCACAATATTCGACTCCGCCCAGGATCTAGGAGGTAAATTAGAGTCCAAAAAAATAGCCTGAAATAATTGTATCCATTTCTCAATGACCACACGTTTGAGCGTTGTTTTAATTGCAATAGCTAGCCCCCCACTTGCATGTCCTCTATCCGAGTGTCTAGCATTAACTCAAAAAGTTTGATAACCTGGAATAAGTAAGGTTTTAATTGCCCAAGTTTCCTGCAGGAAACAAATATCAGCATTAAATAGATAGGAGACCATATGTATATTATCATTTTTTCTAAAATAACTGGAAGAATTCCAGGAAATCAAATTCTTCACATGAGGCCAATCCTCATAATCATTCTCCAGTTCCTCATATATTGATTCCCCTGACCCTAATTAATCCTCTCCATAACACTCATTTGGAATAGGGGGAAGTGGTCTTGCTGCTAATGCCAGCACTTAATTTTAAGTCTGGTGTAACTCCCATTGCTGCCAATGGGAGTTACACCAGACTTAGAATTAAGACAGCAGGTAACTGCTTTGTGAATCAGCCCCTTATGGTGTTTAATGCTATTAGAACATGTTAGCTTCTGTATGGGCTACTATGCTTAGGCTTTCTTTGAATATTATGTTGGGCTGCAGGAGAGCTTTTACAGGACAGTCTCGTGCAGTAAAAGAAATTAGAAGTGTTTTTACATGCTTCTGGCTTTGAGAATGTATCCAATTTAATTTTAATGGCATTATTTGCACCTGTTTTCCTTTTATTTGAATACTAAAGCATATTTCACTCCTTTTTGTATAACTCGCTAATGTTTTTCTGTGTGGCAGATTTATTGTATTTTTATTAGGCTGGACTGCCTTTGAATCTAGCTCCGCCCAAACCCTTCTTGGCTCTCTTTCTTACTTTGTTCAACTCTCCTGATGTCTATCCTTCCCAATCTATCAACTGTGTGCATCGATTTCAATGTTTGTTGTTGTGGTGCATTCTATCACCCATCGCCTTATCTGTGCATTTTCCATTACTTTTGTTCCTCAGTTTCATCCTACTCCATCCATCTCCTTAGCTTACCTAATTCATTGTTTTAATTACTTTTCTGAGTGTGTCACAATTGAGCGTAGCACAATTGGGCACTCAGAAAAGTATTGGAAGAGGTTCAATGTTTTAAATTTATGTTTCGTTTAGCAACTTGAAATGTAACCTCTTTTACTCCTCATTGGTGGATTTTGTCCTCTTTATTATGGATCACTTTTGAATAGGATCATCTGCTGGTTTTGGGTGATATTTCCTGTGTTCTTTCAGGGAGTTACTCCTTTCTCTTTTCACCTTTGGTTTGCCCTTGTTGCATCCTGCCTTTGTGTATCTCACTACCATTGCCTAGGCAGTCTCATACATGCAATATCCTTGGCCATCCTTTGTGCAATAATAAGTCGAGCATAGTGCTAAAGAAAGCTCAAGAACACCACCACTAGGTGGGAGAGGGCCTAATTATCAGCATCAGCAAAGGTTAACTTAACCAATGTGTCTTTGAAAGGGTATGTAGTGTACTCACGGTGTGTTTGTGGACCCCTAGGCCATTGGTGAGCTAGAGGAAGCGTAGCAGGAATGGTCAGAGGAGGTGAGGCAGGCAGAAGAGGGAAGCATACCCCCAGTTGTATTTGGGCTGAGATGTCTGGTTCATTGACACAGTTGCAGCAGACGGTATTCTTGCTAACAATATTGTTCCTCAAGGACACCTTCACTTTTTAGAGGACTGGGGGCCTCAACGACTGGCTGAAGGTAGCAGCGGATACCACAAATGTAAAAATGGAGTTAATAGTAGAAACAGAGGAACAACTACAGCCTTGGAAGCCTCACCTGCCTGCTGTGTGACCCTCAGCAGCCCAAAGGGTGGTCTCCATAGCCTGGTGGGCCTCGGCTGCCTGAAGGGCAGGAGGTGGCTTTGAAGTAGGCAGAGAGTGGGTAGCATTCTTGGGAGGAACAGAATCTGGGGAGAAGGGGAACGCAAAAGAACGGGACATTGAGGAGGATGAGGAGGAAAAAGAGCAGAATCAGGAACATCAGCAAACCGCTTGGATCTGCCGCTATTCGTGCTATTCATCATCGGTCCTTTTTTCTTCCAATGATGTAGTTCTGGATCTGGCAGCACTTCTGGCTACCAGAGAGAAGAACACACCAGGACAAAGCTGGGACAAAGTTTCTTCCACAGGTGATGACTGTGCAAAAGCTCAGAGCAGGCGCAAGCACAAGGTCAATACTGATTGATGTGTGCACAAGCACCATATCAATGCACAAGTACCTTCAACAGGATCCTGTTCCACAACCAGGCCTGCCACAATTACCACCACCAATGTACCTAGTACCTGCTCCTCCTTACCTGTCAAGTATAGGGTATCTACTACTTAATGACGTTAGAGACTGTGTCAAAGGTCACATACCACTATTTCCTCAGCTCCTACTCTTCAATCCCTACCCTCTCCCAGAACTTTTCTTAGTATTACCACCCCAGCCATTCGCATTAGATCATGGAAATATACGCGGATGTGGCATAGAGCCATGCATTTTCCATACTGCCTGGATGATATGAGCCAGGGAGCTCAGCAACTGTGCTGTACAGGGAGCAGCAAAGAACCACATTCTCAGGTACCATCCTCACCTATGGCAGGAGGGAGACAGAGCTAAATGTTTTGAAGGAGCATCAGCTCTGTTGGGAGCCAAGAAAATAATATGGATTGCACATCGCCCATCCAGTCCCTATTCTGTGATGTGGAAATGGAACTGGAGTCCACGTGCTGTGGGTGAAGTGAACATATGTTAACAGGCCCGTTATGAAACCTTAGTTTATACAATCACTGTGAATAGTCCTCTACCACAACCAAAGCCACCACTACAAGCCACCACTACAATCAGCATAGTGCCACTCACTGCTGCTGTCAATGTCGCACTGCTGCTACCTCCCTGCCCTTGCCTCACTCCCTGCTTATCCTCCACAGATCCAGTGGTTTGGTGTGATTTGTGTTTCTTGCCATAGAACGCCGGGATATGGTGCTGGTTCATTTTTATTGAAAGTCATTTTCAATAAACGGGACTCTAGCAACAACCTCCTGGTGTTTCATACCATCAGTATTAAAAACCCTTTCGCTTAGTGCCCCAGCTGGAAGACAGTTTAGGCTTGCAATAAACTAGTTTGCCTAAGCTGCTATCCATGAAGACTGCTTGCTGAGCTAAAACATGTTGCCCAGAGGAGGCCATGCGTCCTTGGCAGACGGCTTGCTGGCTGTTAGGAATCCCTGTTCCCTGCCCTTTTGACTGTAGCCTGATGTTCGCGCCGGTAGCCGGTTGCGGCACTTCCTTTGTTTATACCTTGACTTATTCTATATCTTTTACCGGACTACAAATATGGCCGCCTAGTTGAAAGTCCTTCCACTGTGTTTGCTCCATTGCCAGCCCTTGCATTAGAAGGCCTTCCAAGATGGCCGCTCTCAGTGACAAGCTAGTCTTTCCTCAGTTTCTGAACTTTGTCCAGTGACTCAGCATTCAGGCCTGTTTGTGCTGGTATTTAAGGGGCATGTCCAGTCCTGTCCGGGGCTGGTGAACAACAATCGGATTCCTGCCGTGTCCTGTGCTGTGTTCCTGGCTCCTGTTTCCTGTATTCTGATAAGTGACCTGGCCTGTCCCTGGACCTTGATTTTGCCTATTCCTTTGTTTGGTTGTGCTGCTACTGGTTCCTGACTATTGCTTGCTTCTGGTTATTCTGTCTCTCAGTCCCTGGTACTTGGTTTGTCTGTTTGTGCTTTGACCTCTGGCCTGCTTCCTGGATTGCTTATTGCCTGTCCCTTGGTCCTTGTTCTTGCCAGCCTGTATTTTGAACCCTGCCTGTTTCCTGGATTGAATCTGCTTGCTTCTTTGTTATTGCTATTTCCAGTCTGTGCTCTGACCCCTGCTTGTAGTCTGGATTGCCTTGCTGATTCATGGTTGTGTATTTCCGCTTACTTAGTCACTCTGCCTTGTTTAGTGGTGTTAGGGAAAGTTAGTTCCCTCTGTGGCCTGCACTGCCAAGTTGCGCGTGTGTTAGAACGCGTCTGTGCCAAACTCTCAGTGCTGACTACAATCAAGTTTACCTTCTACGCTGCACCCGGTATAGAGCGTCTAAAGGGGATTTATTTGGTGAGCACGGTCATCTCGCTACAGTCTCTGCTTATAATAACTTGTATTATACTAGTTCCCTTGCAGCGTTCCCCAAATACTAATTCCATCTTTTATATTGTATTGCAGGTGCAGCGTCCCTCAGGACAACCCTTGGTCCTTGTGGGCCCCCTTTTTCAACCCGCCTGCTATTTACATAGCGGCGGGAGGAACAAGGGAAGCCAGATTCGTCACTGTAGAAGCCAAGTGCCGGAAAATCCAACACTGGCATGGGTTGATGGTGACCCAGTAGCTTGCAGCTTGACAAAATAGTTCCACAGTCTAATCATCAGTGCAGGGTGCAACCACACCCGCCTGCCTGTACTTTCTGCACCTAATGATGTTCTGGATAGTTAAAGAGTAGTGCGCAGTCACTGCTGAGGGCGGTTGCATGTTCTTCCTGCCTGCTTTCTTCTGCAATAAGTCTTGAACGCCTGCTTTTAGAGCCTGCTTGCACAAACAGAGGTTTCCTCCAAAGCTTGAGTCTTCCTGCTGCTCACCCTCTGCTCCCACCTAATGAATAAGAATGGCCACCTTGACTTTAAATTATTAAATTATTATGAATGTTGGCAGCATATATTTGGTATTGATATTGAATGATTGAATGAACGAATGAATGAATGAATGAATGAATGAATGAATGAATGAATGAATGAAAAACTGTTTTATTCAGCGAATAGGCCAAAGGCTTCAATCCGCTCCAACACGTAACACATATCAGCAATGCAAACAACACAGTAAAAACATAATAACACCGATAAAACAAGTCATCCGGGCCTCAAATCCTGGGGTGGGACAGCTGGCAGGTCTG
Organism: Desmognathus perlapsus; assembly: GCA_032275285.1. Lineage (NCBI taxonomy): Eukaryota > Metazoa > Chordata > Amphibia > Caudata > Plethodontidae > Desmognathus > Desmognathus perlapsus. Next base: position 10,238 of record JAUEJI010021051.1, read on the forward strand.
AAATCATGCTAACAATCTGGGGGTCTTCATGAAAGGTCGATGGCATGTTCCTGGCAAAATGCACAGCATCAATGTCAACATTATAGTCCAGTTTCCTTGTATGGTGGGCACTTCAATCTCTAGCAAGCTTGCTGTGATGAGAGGCAGGGCTGGGGTAGCGAACCAACCTGCTTCACACAACCCTCTGGCAGTTTCGGCTCCTGTAGCCTGCGCACAGCACTACCAGGACCTAGCTCCAGAGGTAAATTATTT
>JAUEJI010022152.1:0-20374 GCA_032275285.1 Desmognathus perlapsus
ATGCAGTAATATCAATATTGGTGGTGATGGTGGTAGTAGCAGCAGCAGCAGCAGTAGATGAGGTACATTGGGGCTTGAAGCTCATTTATAATATAGGGGGCAGGAGTGTCCCAGGTACCTCACTGTAAAATAAAATAAAACTCCTCTTTGAGGGGAGGGGATTGGCTGAGAGGCCTACTCCACTAAATATCTGTATATAAATGTCCCTGGGGCTAGTGGGGGAAGGGGGCAGCCCAGGTCCCCCTCCCCAAATAAATAAGACTCGCCTTTATGGCACAGTAGCTGCTGCCAGTGCATAAGTGGTAGGCATGAGGCTGTTTGTGGGGAGTGTGGGGGTGCAGGCAGGCTGGGGCCTGAGCCCCTCACCTGCCACTGCCCACTGGTTTACTTTCCCCCACAGAGAGCCTTGCTGGTGGCCTAATGTCTCCGCTGCGGCTCAGGCAGCCAGCACTGTGTAACAATTGAACCAGCTGCTTTAAGCATAACACGCGCAGATCCCACAGGCCAGCAACAAGGGAACTTGCTGTCCAATGGGATCTGCACTGCCCTCGTATTCCCCCAGCTGCCCCACTCTCTGCATCACCACACCGGGAGGATAAAGTCCACCCACCTCACTGTGTGGGGGCCTTTACTCCTGGAGCGCCTTCTGGTCTATGCAGCTGACTCCCTCAGCACACGGAGGAAAGTGTAGCTTTCCCCATGTACTGAGTGAATCAGCCTGTGTGTTGAGTGCATGCTGTATGTCTTCCTTTGTGCCTGTATGAGAGTGGTGCTTGTATGCTGAGTGTATATGCCTACGTGCCGAGTGTGCCTTTGTGTTATGGGGTTGATTCACAAAGCAGTTACGTGCTGTCTTAACTTTATGACTGGTGTAACTCCCATTAACAGCAATGGGAGTTACACCAGTCGTAAAGTTAAGACAGCACGTAACTGCTTTGTGGATTAACCCATGTGTATTTAGCTGTCCTCACCTTGTATATTAGAGGAAAAAGTAGTACCCATATTTAATTAAGAGTCCTGATATTGAGCCGTACGATGTGCGGCTAGCACGTACTTATGAAAGCCTTAGTTCCTGTGATTGTGCATTCGCGATCAGCTCTGTGAAAGACGTAGGCAATTGAACTTTTTTAAATGAACTTTAACTGTATACTAGGAAATGAACTATGATAACTATGCTTGTTGGCTGACTGTATGGTCCAGATACAATTGTAGAGATGAATATTGTATTTATTATCATGATCGATGGAGCGTTCCTAACTACGCTCTATTTTAATGTATAATTCAACTTCATTATGAAACCTGGTGCCAAGTGAGGTATGGTGCAAAAGGGGAAAATATCGACCACTTCTGGCCTCAAACAGGGCTGTGTCATTGCCCCCACTCTATATCGCACCTGGTGGCATTCTGAGAGCAACTTTGTAGCTTTCCTCCAAAATTGCAAAACCAAGATATTAACATTTTAACTTTTGCTGATGATACCAAAATCTTGGATCAAACACCGATAGAGCTCTAACGGAAATTGAAGACGTTAGAGGAATACTTCCAATTTAATGAGATAAAAATTAATTTTGAGACAACAAAAGTCATGGTGGTGGGCAGGGAAAAAACTAAATTCAAATGGACACTCAAGGAAGCCCAGATTGAACAAGTTCAGGCATACAAATATCTGGGTATCCTAATTCACTGGGTGTTTCATGGGTTGAGAAGAATAAAACTGTGATCAACAAAACAATCTTTATGAACAAAATGGCCAGGAACCGCAAAATCTCACTAGTCCATAGAACAATATTGCCACTACTAGAAATTTACAAAGTTAAAGTGGTGCCATATTTGGATTATGGGTCAGAGGTTTTGGCTGATCATCAGTTTAGGAAGGAACTTAAGAAATGTGAGGGAAAACATTGGAAATCGGTGCTTCAAATGCCACCATGTACCTCAGTAGAAGCCTTGAGGCTGGAAAATTTGTGTGCAATAACAGAGATAAATCTTTTTATTGATCTTCGTAAATTAAATTACATTAACACGAATAGTTTAGCAAATGCTGCTTGGTTTGAGGCACTGGCATCTGATAATCCCTTTTCGAGTGTATGTCAATTAAAGAGGATTGTACAAAAATATGATCTTCTACCCTTTTGGAATAATCATCCTTTGGCTTTAGGCTTCACCTCTGATATTGTCAAACAAAAAAATCGGGTAAAGCGCTTTGGAGAGGATTATAAATATTGTCAATCTAAAACTAATGAGTACCAAACAATTTTTGGGAACCGTTAATGTGAATGTGCAAAAAACGGTGCCATGTGCTATATACACCGCTTAGGCGTAATCGGTAATAAATAACAGAAAAAAAACAAATTTGGACTTGCTGATAATTTTGAAAACTCATTGGGGTCTAGAAAATGACATTAAGGTTTGCTCCTCAAATATAGGAAAGAGTTGAATATTCGATTTGGCATTCTTCCTATCAACTATTATATATTAGGCCGAACAAACATTCCCCCCCTCCCCCCCGCCAAACTTAATTGAAAGCTGTGTAAGGATAAAATTGACAATTTAAAGCACTTCTTACTATCTAAATCCGCCAAGAGTAAGATGGTTGGCTGCACCTTTTTTAAACTACCTCTGGTTTTCCCAGCAGTTCTGCTACATATTCCCACATTTGATCAAATTATATGAATTCATTGCTATATAAAAGAGGCATTTCTATTATGTGGCAACATGAACTAACAATATTAACTTTTATATGTGTTTTTGTAGGGGATATAAATATATTTCTTTAATGTTATGAAATGACTCTCAACTGTATGTCAAATTTTAATCACTTGAATAATATCAATCAAATGAAATGTTGTTGGACCTTCAGAGTGTCTGAAAGAAAGTGATGGAAGTTGGACTTCCCCGTTCCCCTTTCTGCCAGGTAATTGGCTGAAAGGAAAAAAGGGGGTCCACAAGGACCAGCGTAGACACCTTGTATAGACTGCACCTGAAAGACACAAAGAAACAGGGTACAACCGATTAGTAACAAGGGAGTTAACTGCCTGACTGTTGTACTTAAGATTACTGTCAGATATATGCTTATCAATTAGAACCCCCTCGTTGGCATACCGGGTGCAGCCTTTAATGGGATTTGTTTACTGATAATCCCTGGTAGCCGGAAGGATAAGGCTACAAGCCGTGCAATAAATGCACGCAGTAGTGTATGAAGGATACACAATACAAGAATCAGAGTCAGAAGCAAAGCAAAGGTCTGGTACACAATCGAGCAACGTAAGAACAGAGGATTTAGCAAGCCAAGTCAGGGTCACACGCAAACGGTCAAATCACAATGCTGGCAATAAGGTACAAGAGGGCAAATATGTAAGAATAGTCACAACAGAGTTTCGGGTCACTTAGCTTCAACACAGTCAATCACAGTCACGAGTATCTCCACGGCAGCCCGCTTGTTGTTAGCAAGCAACGCTGTCTCGGTGGCGTCTTCCAGATAAGGCCTCTGAAACCCAACAACACAAACGAAGGACTACACCCGAACGCGGGTGTAGTCGGAATTTGCTGATGGCAAGCCACCATCTTGAAAAGTCTAAATTTGCCATACATAACATTAGTACAAAACAGTATCAAAGACAAAGACAGTGCAAACCGGAATGAGGAGGGTTCTACCCGCAACCGGGTACCTTACGCATAACCCTGCAGCAATCTGCGTCTCCAACTGTATCACTTTCTGAAGGACCAGGGTGTCACAATGTTTCTCTGAACCCTCGATGGAGCCCTTGATGGAATCCTAACAAATGTGTTAGCTTTTATGCTATAATATGCAACTAAAGATTATATCAAACAATGTATATTTTGTATATGGAATGTTTGTAAGCATGTTATGCTGCAAATGCTTTAACAATAAAAAAAATGTTAAAACCTGTTTTGTGTCTTTCATCTGGGCTTGTAAGAAATCAAATATCCAAAAGCATTATAAGCGCTATAATACCTCCTTTGTGGGAATAATAAGGATATTACTGACATCTGGGAGCTCCATCTCCATATAAAAGCAATAGACTTGCAATCTCTACATGGTCATGGAACTCCTTGTCCAAACACAACTTTGGAGGTTAAATCAAGTGGCAGGTAGAAGATACACCGAAATTGACAGAATATGATCACAAGAAGTCCTGAACCATTAGAAAAACAAAACAGATGTATAACACATTTTTTTTACAAGAAACAAACAAAAAAACAAAATTAACTACACTGCAAATTACAAAATACAGCAAGAAAAAGTATAATAAAACACAAGTAAATGCAAATTCTTGTTGACTATAATTTTTACAACTCCTATATGTTTCAACCCACTAAACAAATCTAGGTTTTCATCAGGGAGATCTTCAGAAATCTTCTCATAAAGTGGTTTGTCTGCAATAACACCACGTTGAGTTAGAATATAGTATCAAAAAATGGATTTTTCAAATGAGGGCATTCCTGACTTTCATAAATCCGAATTAATATGGTGATCAATTGATTATAAGATTATAATCCTGTAGTTGTGACTATTACATCTGCCAAGTGGTAATGGAGCTATTAACACAACCTCTTTCTAGTCATCTTCGCTGGAAGATACCCTCAGTGGGGCGCTACAAAAGAACACCAAAGGTCTTTGCCAAATAGTTGCTGGTAGTTTTGAAAGGAGCATGATACTTAGTTCTACTTCATTAAGAAGCAAACGCTGCCCAAAAGATCAACTTGGTTCGTCAATAGCTCCGCTGTGGATATGTTACCTTAATATGCAAAGGTACAGCCATGTTCCCCCAGAGGGAACATAACCGATACAAAATTGTCACTTATAGGTACTTACTGTATGTTAAAGGACTATTGCAGGGCTACCATTTTCTGTGACCCGGTAACATCCTGTACAGTAAAATCCTCTCTTGAGTACTGCAAATGAAATTCCTGTATCTGGCCACACGATAGACAGTCTAACACTCCACCAGCGCCATCAGCTGGTAGAAAGGCCTGACATTCACAATACTTATTTTCAAATCATTTAATCCCCAAATAAAATCTTTGATAATGGCAATTGTTTTTGCCGAGACCTCAAAGGCTCAGTCAAACAACAATTTCCTGGAGGCTTCGCGCCAGAAGCCGCGCAGGAGCCAGACAGCCAGATTACTTGAGATTTGGTGTGGTTATGAACTGTGCTTGTTGGTTTTGGGCTGGGTTTTAATTGGTGTGTTTCATTATTTGTTTATATCCTGTTAATGCAAGTGGCGACTTTATTATATACCACTTAATACTGGCGCTTTCTCTGTTCCTATGCATATCCAATGTTCTCAGATACAGAACCTGAGGCAGATGAAATGGCTAGCCGAGGATCACACGATTTAGACAAGTGGTGAAGAAAAGCTGATGGTTTCTGCATCTCTGTACATATGCGCCCTGAAACAATACGAAATACTGCACCCTATGTTAAAGCACACTATGTCATGCAATTGGGTATACTTTTTATAAAGCACACGTGTGTGTGTACATTTTGATGCCTCCTCCTCAGAGTCACAGACAACCAAAAAAAGCATTGGCTTAAAGCTAACCTTTGTTAGCTTTAAGTCGGCCCTGAAACAACATCTCAGGGAGAGAGAATCTTCAGGGCTCTAATTCACCCCTTCTCCCTAGGGTCGGGGGTTTTGAACGGGACATGTGGTAGTGTTGTTTCCATTTCCCATTTATAGGATTTATGTATTAATTTTTCTATTCTTGAGTACAATTTGCGTGTTTTTATGTCTGTTTGTTGACCATGTTGCACTCGGCCCCTTGAAGCCATAGGCATAGCGCGCTTTGTCAATAAATAATTTTGATTTGATTTTGATTTGATTTACCAGCTTTTGCTAAACAGTGGTTTGTCATAGGGGGTCTGGGGGGCAATGCTCAGTGTGATCCTATAGCTGACAGGGTTTGCAGTGGCATCATTACTATGGCAGGCAATTAGGGCAGGGCATTCTTAATGAAGCCCTCGGCAATTGATCCGCCTTGAAGGATGTACTCTTTCTGCACTATTCCAATACTCTTCCTTTAGGGCTGCATCCTTGAAGCGAAAGCTAAAAAGCAGTTGGCTGGCTCTGGTGGTTTCCCCAGTATCAGTGCCACCTTCTAGCTGGGCCCCTGGGGTAGAGATGGGCGAACCAAGGGAAATGAAGAGCTGGACCAGAGCCAGAGAAAGGGTCTAGCTTGACTTTTAGGGCCAAATTGCGAGCTGAGACAACAAAAGCTTTTATGCATAGGCCAAATTTCTTTTAACGATATTTAAATTGCTGTAAACAAACATATCCCAGAATCCATTCATTTCCATATCGCTGAATGTATGACTGCACGGAAACTGGACACAAATTTTTAAGATACATTTCTTGCAAGTTAAGCATTTCTAAGCAGCAAAATGAATTTTTGAAGTACCACCAGTTTTTCCTGCTGAGCTTTCTTTCATCATTACCCTAATAAAATTTCAAATTTGTTGCTAATAAATTACAACTTTGAAATCAGAACACATAAACAAGCCATTAAATGCACACAGGAGGAAGTGCTGAAACTAATCAAGAGCCTGACCATCGGCAAAGCACTTGGACATGATGGCATTACAAACCAATTAATCATGATGCTACCATCTCTGGCTGTAAACCACCTCACAAAGATCTTCAGCACATGCCTGCAACAATAGCATTTCCCCATACCCTGGATGGAGGCAAAGATCATTGTCTTCTCCAAGCCTGGAAAACCATTGAAGGACACCAGCCTGCTCTCTGGACTGTCAAAACTCCTGGAGAAGCTAATCCTCACCTGACTCACAGAGCACACCAGAGCCAGAAACCTCCTTCAGAATGAACGGTTTGGATTTCAGAAAGAACACTCAACCACACATCAGCTGCTGAGAATAGTGGACACCATGGGCCACGCTTCAACATCCACAAAGCAACTGGAATCATGTTCCTGGATGCCTCTAAGGCTTTTGACCAAGTTTAGCACACTAGACTTCTTCAGAAGGTAGAGATCATGGAATTCTCAAATTACCTGGTGAACCTGATATCAAGTTACCTTGAAGACAGCACCTTTCGTGTTAGTGTAAGAGAAGTACGCTCATCAAGTCGTGCCATCCATGCAACAGTACCGCAAGAATCAAACATCAGACCCTTCCTGTTTAACCTGCTCACGAATGAGCTATCCAAGCACCTTCAGAAGACTTTGGAAAGAACACTTGTGAAGACAGTCTGTTTGGTGTGCGTGCGTTTTTGTTTTTTTCGCCAGCTAGGGACCATATGGACCCCTAGGCTGGTCGTATGTGTCTGTAGCATAGGGGTTAGGGTGCTCCCTTGGGTGCCTCCAGTCGCTGCTTGGGTCGTGTACGACTCCTGACCAGCAGGGTCCCTGAGAGGGTCCTTCGATGTCCCTAGGAGCTGGTAATTCCCTGCCCTAGGCTTAGCTAGTGAGTCTAGGAGTCCCCCCTCCTGCACCCCCATTCCCTGCGCCTCCCTTCCTGGCTAGGCTTAGCTTAGGGCATGTGAGCCGTTTACATCTGCCTTGTGAAACGTGCTCCTGTGCATTTTGCAGCTGTGAAACATGTGAGAGGAAGTCTCAGTGTTAAACGTGTGCACTGTAGCTACTGCACATATGTGACACCGCCAAAGCATACCCCTGTATGCTTCGGCTGTGCTTGCACGGTTAGCATGCTAGGGCCCCTCGCTTACATGGTCTCCCCTCTGTTCTAGGGCTGGGCTGGCTGGCTTGGCTTGGAGAAGCGGGCTGACACGGCAAGGTCAGGCCAGGAGTTGCTCAACCGGTTCTTTTGCGCGGGAACCTGAGTTAGCACCTCGATAGGGAAACTGCTGTGTCTCAGAGCAGCCAAATGGCCTTGCTCTGTGATGCCCCCACCCCCCTCACAGGAGTGGGGCGCTGGGTTGGCAGTGGACCTGGTTATTCTCCTGGGAAGCTGTTGTATCTCCAAGCAGGAAGGTCAGGAGGGCCTTTGAAATAACAGCCTCCCTTTCTTCTCAGTGATAGAGTCCAGCGGGGATGCTGCCGACACCTTCCCTCCCTTTGTAGGGCAAGGGGATGAAAGGAAGGCGCTATTGTGCCTCGATGGGACCAGGTGTGAATTCCTTCACCCAGGGACCATCCAGGCAGCCAGCTGCAGAATCCTTGCCAAAAACCTGGACCCAACCACTTGGAGGGTGGGACACCCCCCAAGTAAGGAGAAGTTTGATGTACCCCAGTCTGGTTTTCCAGCCATGGCTGGGGGGGTATTTAGTGCGGTGAGCTAGGCTCATCCTCCCTCTCTCTCTGACTGACTCCTGAGTGGCACAAGTGGGTGTGCACTACTGGAGGGATTACTAAGGAAGACAGGCCTGAGGGAGCACCTGGTTTTCTGCGTGTGAGCCGCGTTAGCTCACCCTGGCCCAGCAGCAACACACTGGAGAACGGCTTGCCTCGTCCTCTCGGAGACATTGGAGTGGTGAGTCCCTGTGGCCTCTTGTCTGTGGTACCGGCCTTGTATCTGAACTGTGATTATCTTGCCTAATGATTGCTGTACCGAATTGAACCACTAGAGACTAGACGCATATCTATCTACCCTACCTGTAACGTAACGATTCACCGCGTGGTGATGAGATTAAAGTAACCTGCTCTGTGCTTAATGTGCCTAACTGTTTAAGTGAATAAACGGGAATAAGTAATTACGCCGAATACAAACACTTCGCTTTCCTGAATGCCGTTTTCAAGGCAGGTCATTTACATCGAATAGTTGGTATGCTGTATGTCAATACACTTACAATTTAAAAATGACAAATAAGCATTTATTTATTAAAATAACGTATAATAATATACTTAATAACGTATAATGATATAGTGGTAGTGTTTACTTACTTTGGGATGGTGTTCCGGTTGCTTCTGACTGGTGTTCCGGTTGCTTCAATTGTAACCCGTCCGTGTCGTTTTAGCTTGGTTTGGGTTTTTTTTTGAGGAGTGAGGCGCTTGTTCATTTTGGCCTCGTTTTGGATTCTATGGACGATGCACGGCGGTGGATGAACATGCGGCGGAGAAGGTAGGAATATTTCTATATTTTTGATTAGTTTATTTAGATGTATGTATGTAATTAGTAGGTGTGTACATTGCAAGTAGAAAGAGTAAAGGACAATATAAATCAAATTATGTAACATTTTTATTGAAAGACGGTTAAGCAGGCTTATCATACGGTTTCAATGGTTTTTTAATTTGTTGCAAACAGTGCAAAATAGTTTGTTTTAACGTTAAAGTTACTACAAAACTTTGTTAAAATAGTTATGCATGCAAAATGTATCGTTTAATCGATTGCATTTTTTGTTTTTTTTGTTTGGAAACAGGATTTTTTGGGTGTTATAAATTATCGTAAACAGTGATATCTACTTTTTATTAATGCAAATTCAACTATAATACAATGCTATATTCAATAATAAGGGTGAATGTAGCCTGTAATTGATTTCAATGGTGTTTTAAATTTTGGTAAACAAATGCAACTGCAAAACTGTGTTATATTTTAGTAAATGAGTCAATGTTAGAAACTTGCACTTTTTAACTGTTTTTATAGACTCAGTTTTGATGTTTTTTTACGTTTGAAAATACAGTTTTCGTTTGGTAGAAGTGGGTTTTTTTGGAGTGCTTTTATATTTTCAAACATAGGTTGTAAGCAATTCCTCGCAGGTATTCAATTGGTGGTAGTTTGTCAAATTCTTTCACAGTTTCTTGAAGTTTTAATTGTGAATCTCTTCTTTTTTTTCGTTTTGGTGCTTACAGTTTGTCCTGATATATTCTGGGTAATCTTGGTAGATTGGTAGCTTATTTCTTGTTGTAGTATATCAATAAACTTCCACAGGTTTGGGTGCTTTATGTGGATTGTATGGCTGAAGGCATGGTGCCATCCTTCGATTTTATTATTTGTTTTGTTGGTGCCTTGGATAATGCATTGGTAATAGTTCCATAATTCAGTTTTGAATCTTCCGTCTCTTCTTCCTGTACGGAGTGTTCTTCCTACCCAATTGTCCTCAAAATAGTCTAGTATTGGGTTGAGGGTCTGGTCGTTGTCTTTGAAGTAAGGTGTCTCCAGTAGTAGTTCATAGTATTCGGCGACTTTGGGTGGAGGGACACAGCATAGGGCAGACAAGGTTTTTATGTTGAAAGCAAAATCCAGGTCCTGGGTGTATTGTTCTTGAAATCCCTTTTTTTGCAGGGTTCTCCAAATCGCTTGCATGTAGTGGAAATGGCAACCAACTACTGCAGTTGTTGGATGAATTAGTTTGAAGGCTGTAAGGGCAGCATATTCAAAGTCTATAATTAGGGTTTTGGGGGATTTGTTGTCCACCAGGGTTTTAATTACTGTAAATAGTTCTTTATAGGTATTTAGGTTTTTGTTTGGTAGCAATGCGTATAGCATTGGAAAAGCTTCATGTTTTATTATACAGTGGACAGTGTACATTTGAAAAAAAGGCTTAGGGCAGGTTGCAAATGTTCCATCTACCTGCCACTGTTCACTCATTTTTAAAAATTCTAGATTCCTCTGTGTCCCGAAAAGTAAAAATCTGTTGGTATTTTCCTTGTTATCATGTATCAGGATATTTTCACCTGATTTTAGGGTGGTTAAATCTGCTGGAATGATTAATTCTTCGTTTTTCTTAGGTATTTCTGGATGGTCAGAATGTTTTTTTCGTAGGTTTAATATCTTACTTTTAAGATTTTTTGTGTTAGGTAAAGTGCCTGCTACGGGTTGGGGTATGTCTCTTAGTATTTCTTTCAGTATGTTACTGGTTTTTTCCTTGCTGGTGGTGGCCTTCTCTGAAATGGCATTCAGAATTTTTTTTTTTTCAGTTTCTGCATTATCTGGGAAATGGCAGTGCGGTCTGGTGTATATTATTAGATCCTCCTCTGTTTTAGCTCGTCCTTTGCATTTTTCAGTGTGGTACTTCACAAATTTCCATATTTTTACATTCTTTATTGTTTTTTCAATGCAATATATGTATCCTTCGTGCGATAACTGTTGGTTTCCCCGTTGTGAAAGTACATATTTGGCTTCCATTTCTGTCAGAAATAGTAAAAAATGATTGAAAAATTAGCTACTGTCACCTTGTATTGTTAAATGGTGTTATAATATTTTAATGTAATATTATATCGATTGTTTTCTGGGTTAATAGTTTTATTAGTGTTTATCTTACCTTTCTATTATCTGAATAGGTGTTCTCTGTTGTATCTGGCCTAGAATCGTCTGGTCTGGTGTTGCTCTGTCAAGTATCGGTCTGGTTCTGAATAGAATTCACTCTTCTGAGGTGATTTCTGACAGGGTGCCTTATATTTTTAGTCCTTTCTTTGTTTTGTCTGTGCATGGTTTGTTGTTTGTGTTTATTGTTATTAGGCTTGTTTTTTTTCTTTCATCGAGCGAATACATTCATTTTACAGTAATATATTGCTGAAATTGGAATAAATTAATTTATTTTAGGGGTACAGTGGTGATTGCATTTTTAAAAGCGGCGTACTAGTTGTAATAGGTTGTATGCGGAGGATTTGTAGTTTTTTCTTAAATGCGGCGTGTTTTTTTTTGCGGAGTGTATGTTGTCGGCGGCTTGAGATGCGGCGTGTTTACATAGATCCGAATAAACACGTGTCTTACTTTTGAAAGATCCTTAGTCGATCCCTTTCTTTTTGTAGCATTTCTGGTGTTTGCACGTAAGGGCAAGCGATCCTGGTTATTTGACACCCCTAGTTATCTCAGAAGTGCCCTGCACGAGGCAGGCCTAGGGCGCTGAACTAGGAGGTGTGTATGTGCGAAAAGGGCCGGTTGCTACCCCGGGCCCCTCTTTCGTCACAGCACTCTATGCTGACAATGTCCAAGTGATCTCCCAATCCTTCAGTGAAAAGGAAGCAGCCAAGAACCTTCAAGCAGTAGTCAACAGAATGTGCAGCAGGTATCATGACTGGCAGGTGGCTCTAAACTCCACCAAGACCACAGCACCGATGTTCACCAGGAAGATAAACAAAGTACATCCTGAGATCTGCCTAAACTGAGAAGCCTTTAAGAAGGAGCCAACCAGCAATTACCTGGGAGAGACACTGGATTCCAAAAACAACTGGAAGAGCCACGTAGAGAAGATCTAGCAGAAGGTGTCTGGAAATCTGACAGCCCTGTACCCGCTACTCAAGATGAGGACTATGCCCCTCCTGAACAAAGTCAGAATTATTAAGGTGATCATCAGGCCCAACTTGACCAATGCTGCACCAGTCTGGAGTGGCTGCCATGCACAATACATAGACATGCTTCAGAAAGTTCATAACCAGGACCTAGGCATTCCAAAAAGAGCGCTACACTGCACAAGTACTGCAGACCTCCACAGAGAACCTGAAATTGAAATGCTGGACGAATACCTCTTCAAGCTCAACTAGAAGTTATACAACAGGCTGGATCAGAATGCTAACCCCTTGATCAAGAAACTTGCTACGATCTCAGCAAACCCATTTGACCAATACCCTCAATGCATCACAGTGCTGCATCTGTGAACGACTTCTTCAATTCTACTGTGACGATGCAACACAGGTCAAGATAAAAAGCACATCAAGATGACAAACTCTACCAGTGAAGTTGGAGTAATGAGGCACAAAGGCCTCGGTAGCCAAAGGCGTCACTACTAGAAAAAATATAGTAGTCAGAGAAGAACAAACAGGAACACAAAAATAACGAATTGGAACATGTGAGCCACTGGCAATTAACATATATCACTAACGTATACTGGTTGAAATTCCTGGCTCTTCAGTGGAAACTGATACGTCAGGACAGCTCTTGTGTGTAGGATGCAGCAGCACAGAATAACAGTTGCCATCACCCGTCAGTTATCTAACTGGCCCAGGCCAGCTGTCTGACCAGAAGCTGCGCCAGAGTCACAGATTTTGGCTCAGTTTGGACTCTGGCCGAGATTGGCTTGCCCATCTCTATTCCTTGACAGTTCTTTAACATCACTGTGATGCCGTGGTCCAAATCAGCCCACAGTGGCATTGGTTACCTCTAGAGCTGGGAGAGCCCTAGTGGGCACGAATCAGGCTCAAGCATCGGGCTCAGCTCTGGCTCGCCTGGAGTTTAGCTCCAAGAGGTCAGCTCGAGTCCAGGTGCTCGGACATGCAGGGCACAGTGAATGGTCTGCATACTGTAGCCTTGAGCGACAATGTATAAATGCAACGCATTTATACAAAGTTGCATGTGTTTGCTCGGCTTGTGATTGGGCCCACGCACAGCTCAGCACGTGCTAAAAAAAATTCAGGCTCGTCCAGCTCTAATTACATCGCACCAAAAGTGTGACTTCCTTTTTTACGCTCTGAAGACGTTCAACAAACTGCAAGGGCACATTTCACAGTACCAGGTCACTGTCTCGGTTATTATCATCACAGAACACCTGCTGTATAAAGCCCCTCTGCAGTTTCTCCTTGAGAACCGCGAGCAGGTGCAAAGGGGAAGACCACGTGAGCGCCCTTCTTCTCTCCACTGACTCTGCTCACCTGCAGTAGCTGCCCTGCACGCTGCACCTCTGCAAACCTATGCTCACCGCGTCTGTGTTCCTTCACTGTGGGGAATGATCAGAAGGGATGCTACGATTTGAGCACAGTGCACTGCATTATATTTCTTACAGCAAAGTACCCTGTGGTTCAGTGCACCATGCTGCGGCAGTCTCAATCAGGGGGCCACTGGACCCCATGCCCTATGCATGTAGCGCAGTGGTTCTCAAACTATGGTTTGTGACCCTTTTTTGGGTCACAGAGCCATGGCAGTAGGGTCACAGGCTGAGAACCAGGAAAATTACAAGGGGTCAGGAAGGGTTAGTAGATGTTAAAATCAGTGGTTTAATTAACCAAATAACATAGGTGAAATAAAAATGAAATCTTGTTCAGTTCGTGACTCAAATATTTGTCACTCATTGGGGTCCCAACTGAATTATCTGTTGGTCAGTTGGGTACCAACGGAAATATTTTTTGCTCACTGGGTCCCGGCATGAAAAAGTTTCAGAACCACTGATGTATGGGGTGATTCACAAAGCAGTTAAGTGTGTGTACGTCCCATTGCAGTTAATGATGAGAATGCTACCCTGATAGAACAAGTTAACACCAGTGGGTCTAATTTGCTTTTGAGAGTTTATGATACCAGGGTAACCAACTCCTGATAACACGAGATCTTTTGGCCGCTGTGTTAGAAGGCAACTGTGCCAGGTCCCATACCAACAATTGTGCCACATAGTTATTTACACAGCCCCTATGTTAACTGTACAACAGACCTGCTGGACCCCCATGTCACAGGACCCTGTCCGCAGTGATAACTTTGTAAAATAATAAGTGATTGGGGTGGAATACGTTCTTTGCTGGCCCCGTCACGCATTTATCATAATGTGGCAGAGGCGCAGAGGCGTCTGTCTGGTCAACTTTTAAATACTTGTTGACAAAAAAAAACATCACTCCCCTTGAGTTATTGAATTAGGTAATAATGGAGAATAAGCCAAATCTATTTCTTAGGTTATCTTGGCTTCCACATAGACTCACAAGTTGGCTCATTTTAAAAGCTGTGAAATTCAGAAATTTCCAAGGTTAAAAATTAAGCATCCAGTACCAAACCTGTCAAATATGGGCTCAAATGAAGCACCGTCTGTCATGTTCACTATGTGGCGCGGTACGGGCAACAGTCCATGCCAATTGGTTGCTAGATTGGCATGCATAATAAGCCCAGTTAGAACCCACACAACACAAGCCCCTGCAGCCCATCGCACTGCAGGCGCTGGACGGGAGGTCCGACTCATAATCATATTTTTAAATGCATTGGCCACTTGGGCCACCAGGAAGGCCTGCCAACCCCTTTTTGCACCACATTTTGCATGGGGACCTCATCATTCTGTTTTACACCCCTGGGTGCACCTATATTCCACTGAGACTCAGTGGTGCGCAAGTCGGGCAATTCATTTTATTTGCTTCCTGGGGTGGCCCACTTTTTTTCCAGCCCAATTAAGCCACTTTTTCATTTCATTCATATTTTGAGCCACTTTTTTCTTTACATGTGGGCTACTTTCTTCTCTTATGTGGGCCACTTTATTTCCAGTGCCCGGTTCAGTTTTTAGTCCCAGTCCGGTGCTGCTGAGACCATGACTTCCCACATTGCACTCCCATCATGCCTACTAGCGTCAACATCCTCAGTCCTCAGCAGTCCCTGGTCCATCAACACATTCTGCTGAATTTACTGCACAGTCTCAGCAGATGACCACATGCGAGTGTGGTTGGCCATAGTCATGATCTTGAATGTCGACCACATGAATACAGGTGGCAAACATGCGGCCGGTATTCAAGTGGTCAGCGGCCCACATTGCAGGTGTGTGGGTGCACCAGTTGCTAGCTAGAAAGTGGTGTGCGTTCATGTATTTGTGTATGTCAGCTGCTGGTGGTATAACGTAGGGAAAGTACTGGCAGATCCTATGGGTGCTCCCTGTTGACTGAGACCGCCAATATAGCGCCTCCAATAACGTTGCGGTTATTGCAGCTGATGTAAGGGGGCTATGTAGTAGAGGAGGCTTTGGAGGTGTCAAACCTCTTGGTGAGGGAATAGGCAGTGGGGAGACTCATAGTTGGGAGAGGGATGCCGGTAGATGAGAGTTCCCTACCAGAGTCCTTTGGGTTTGCACATCAGTGGCCAGAGTTCCCACCATTTTTACGAATATACCGAGACCTGTGCTGCACTCCCTCCACCGGATGACAGTTCGGGAACAAATTTGCTTCAAAGCTTTGACCCTGACACATAAAGGTTTGCATGGCAAAATGCCACCAGGCTTGTTGGAACGAGTAAAAGTGCCACTCTCCGGGTCGCCAACGTAGATGGAGCGAACAATTCGGAATAGCATCTAGATGCTTTGTAGGATCCAGAGCTGGAGGTTTCTGTTTCTTGAATGTGGCTGCTCCATGGTGGAATGTGCTGCCTCTAAATCTGCGCTCGACTCCTGACCTGTTCCCATTTAGGAAACAGATTAAGAGGCTCATCTGCAACGAATGCTTTGCCTGACTTTTCAAAATACTGTATAAATGAGACTTTCTAGCCTGCCCCCGACACTCCTTGCTGAATCCCTCTGGTTGAGAAGCCTGGCTGTTTGTGTTTTTTTGTTTGTGATGTTCTGTTTTCAATGTAAAGACACCCCTGGGTTTGGAGGCTCAACAAATAAATAAATAAAAATAAATAAAAAATAAATAATGTGACCTCGGTGCCTATTGTGACATTGTCACAGGCAGGTTCTTACGGCTGAGTAGCGTAATCTATGGCTGCCCAGCCACAGTCTGTCCCTCCCCTGGCTGTGACTCACCGTGGGATCAGCCACAACCACAGTGTGAAGAAAGACTCTTCGGTGCACTCTCCACACTCTCCATTCTCTAGACATTTACAATAACACATTAACCAAGGGCATAAAGTAGGAAGGGCAAAGCAAACACAGACAGATACAGAGAAAGAAACAAAGAGAGAGAGAAAGAGAGAGAGAAAGAGAGAAGGAGAGAGAGAGAGATATGTACTTAATTTTAAGCAAAGATATACTTTCTGAAAATCCTTTGAGATGTAATTTGAAATTATCAGTTTTGAAATGAGTGGTTGGTGCACCAGTCCTAACACCAACAAGCCCCTTCCTCAATTACGCCCACCCCCACACAGTTCACTCGCCTGGGTCTGGCGAGTTCTTAGATCTTTTTAACATCCACAATTTATGCCCTTTAGTGTAGCTTGAGGAGGCTGAGTCTAGTGCAGAAAAACATTGCAGTGGAGCCCCAAGCAATTGTCTTTGTGAGGCCACAGCTTTTTATCTCTAGAAAAAGAACAGTGAAAAACTGTTCCATCTCCCTCAAGGTGAGGCCTACGGCCCCTAGCATAGTTCAGACCAGGCCATGGGCACCATCTAAGGGGGGGCCTGGAGGGCCTGAACCCCCATCCCGCTCCGTGATTCTTGGCCCTGGGGGACAGTAGGCAGATGACTTTGATGCAACCTACACATTCAGTACTTCAGCCTCTCCTCGACTCAAGTCCCCAACCACACCCCACGATTTTCAAAAGTTGCCTTCCCTGGATTAGGCTACGAGTCAGAACGGGTTATGACAGGATTCAACACCAGAAACCCATTTATAACGGATTCAACTCACCCAATAAACTGAGAAATGCTCAATTTACTGTCATGTTTTGGATTGAAAAAGAAGTACCCCTGGAAGGTTTGCACCTTTCAGGTGTATTATGATTTGGACTGTGTCTCCATAACTGGGAGTTCAGGTCTGGGTGTATGTGAGTGCAATTTCCCCTTTCAGAAAGGATCTTGGCCCAAAAGGAGGCTGGCCTGTGCAGTGACGCCTGAACCATAATGGCAGGGGGAGAAGTAGGGCAAGGCAAAGGGCTAAGCTGGAGAAATCCTAGAAACAAGAACAGTGTATGCAAACCTTACCTTTCAGGATACACAAACCTTACAGGATACAGTCTAAGACAGCAGAACTATCCCTGAGGTTCTAGATTGCCCCTTTAATGAGCAACCTGAGCAAGATCTTCCTTCCTGACAGTGTGTTATTTAAGAGCCTTACTCCAGGCTGTGGAGGCCTGTAGTAGGACCGATGGTGGAAGTCCACTTGTGACCAGTGCTGTAATGGACCAATTCCAGCACTGGCTACATGAGAACTTCCATCGCCTGCCCTTTCACAGCTGTTGATAAATCTTTGGCAGGAACAGCCGATGAATGTTATTGACTGATGGCTAGTAACCTTCATTCAGGGAATAGGGTCAGCCCCATGCCCCAAAGAACCTGGCTACTCTTCCGGGAACATTTTTTCAGTCAGACAACCTGCAATGCAATTCTGGTCCTCTCCAAAGAGCAGAAAGAAAGCAGCCTTTAGTACTCCTATAAGCTACCAGCGGTGGTTCGGGTGATCCCAGTGCAGAGAGTTCAGCGTGGAAGAATTCAGCACAGAATCCCTACATGCTGAACTCACTCTAACGCTGCCTGGGCCCTTCCCCCTACCCCCAAACACGGGGGAAAACCCCGTGGGCAGCCCTTCTTTCTTTCTGTCCCTTCCCCCTCTTTTAACCTCATTCCCCTAACCTACTTATATACTGAGAGTTCTTGTGCTGAATTCTCAGCGCCAAAATCACCCGGTTTTCCAGCAGTGGTATGAATGTATTTTTCTCTCAATGCTGTGTGAATCAGCCGCAGCCTGGATTATATGTAAGCTGTGCTTCCTCTGTACATTCAACACAAACAGTACTCAATTTCCTGCAGCAGTGAAGGAAGGGAAGGTGTCCTTCCAGATAAGGGCATGGATCAGCCATTCGGAAATTAGATATTTAAACAGAGCTCATCTGGAAACCGAACCAAACAGTAAAAGGTAAATCTCTGAGAAAACCACGTAACCTTATTTGTAACTGTTGCCAGTGGCAGGGTCAGGCCTAGGTCAGCTAGGCAGCTGCCAAGGGCGGAACATTAGACTGTCCGGGCAGGCAGGCAGGCAGATTGTGATGGCAGACAGATTGGAAGACTCAAACGCTAGGTCACTGGTACCTTAAAATGTCAACTACACCGTCCCAACCTGATTATGACCTTTACAATAAACACTCCAGATCTAAATAAACATCACTTATATCACACTTCTACTGATCAATAGAGGTCTGATATAAGTGATGTTTGTTTAGGCTGGTGTACTTGACATTATAAAGTAACAGTTACGTAGCGTTTCAGTCTTTTTACAAGGTTTCAACTAATGGTGACATGATAGACTTCTGAAATGCTATTTAATAGCTTTTGGTGCATTATATTAGCTCACTTAGCACTTATATTAGCACCAACACAGAGCAGCAAGAAGAACAAAGAGGGACAATACGTGAGGGCAGGAAAGCAAACAATAATAATAGAAACAAGGATATAAGGAAGGTATAACAGGAAAGAGTGGAAGAAAAATAGGAAGGCAAAATAGGGTCGCACACTAGAGAAAAAGGGAAAAGAAGAAACAAGAAAGCAAAGAAGAGAAATAGGAAAGACACGAGATCAAGAGCCACCATAGACGACAACAATGACACCAGAAACAATTCAGAGAGACTTAAATATAGACTAAAAGGACAATATCAGTCAGAACCAGCCTCAGGAACTCTGAACCTAACCAACGAACATCGATAGAACAAATGGAAACCCGAACTAGTATCCACCACACGCCACAAAGAAGGCCACTCAACACGAGGAAAGGGGAGCAGAAACACCCATGCCAGACCGAAGGTAAGCAATTAATGCACAAGCAGGCCATGGGCGGGGTTAAAATAATAATGCTAAAAATGTTAAAATTAACATGTTCCCGAAGGGCACCAGGCTAGCACCATAAAACCGCTAGATTGGGGTCATGGGCGCTATACAAGTACGAATGTAACATAACATAAATTATGTGTTCACTTAAACCAAAGGTTTTTTCTTTTGGAAATTCAGTGGTTTTGTTATTCCAGTAAATAGGTGTTTGGGTGTCGGCAGCACCTCATCACACAAACACCTATCACGACCTCTCTTAGGGAAGGTGCCATGCTGAGCTAGCAAAAATAGGTGTTGGGGCGGTGAGGTGCTGCTTCTCAATTCTCCACACCCTTCCTGCAGAGAGATGCTGATAGGTGTTTGGGCAGTGAGGTGCTGTTTCCCTCAGAAAGAGGGTGATAGGTGTTCGGGTGGGAAGGTGCTGCTTTGCAGCCCCTACCCCCAGAAGGATAGTTGTAGGCATTCGGCAGTGATGTGCCACTTTGCAGCACCTCCCAATTTATTTCCCCAATCCACAAATTGTGCCACTGAATTCCTAAGTCTTATAGCTTTAAAATGATCTGCCCCCTCAGTCTCTAGCTGCTTTAGAAGCTGAGATAAAATCACTTCGATGCAGCCTAAGAATTGACTTTATCTCAGCTTCTGGAACAGCTAGAGACTCAGAAGATGGCTCATTTTAAAGCTTCTACAAATCGTAGGCATGCAGTGGTGCCAGTCCTGCACGATTTGCCCCAAAGCAAGATGGTGGCCAAAACAAAAAAATCCACTAAGTGCATTGGGGTTAAAATATATCTGATGTCAGACCCTCCTCCAAAAACACAAAAGTTCTCCCTGATCCCCTGAACAAATTTTCAAAATTTTGTGCATGTCATACAATAAATCCATGTACCTCCTCCCCTGTAATGCAAACAATTGCATGAAATTGGTTCAGTGGTTTAGGCTGTGGGTGCTGTGAGGACAGTCTATCTGGTGCGAGTGGACTTTTCATTTTTTTCGCCAGCTAGGGGCCAAATGGACCCCTAGGCTGGGCGTGTGTGTGTGTTAGATAGGGGTTAGGGTGCTCC
>JAUEJI010022153.1:0-10467 GCA_032275285.1 Desmognathus perlapsus
GAATCAACGTAGAAGCGTGAACAAACCTGGCAGACTCCCAGGACCGATCAGCATTGTTGTAGCCCTTTCAATGTATTAAATACTGCAGTTGGCCTTGACTAATACGCGAGTCCAAAACTTCCTCGACCTCGTATTCCACAAAGCCCGCACGCAAGACTGGAGGAGGAGGACGAACCGACCAATCAAATGGATCATGCACAAAAGGTTTAAGCAAGGAAACATGGAAGGATGGACATATTTTCCATCGAATCGGTAACTGAAGCCGGTAAGTAACCTGATTTATCTGTTTGAGAATCCGAAATGGACCCACATAACGTTTCCTGAACCTTTGCACTCCCATCAGTGGAAGGTTTTCAGACGCCAGCCATACCATATCACCGACAGTATAACCCGGAGATGCACGACGATTCTTGTCCGCCCTTCTCTTCTATGGCGATCTTAGATCTTTCTAAATTGAGGTGAACCTGTTTATTAATCTCCTCCATATGCTTAACATGGTCCGAAGCGGCTGGTACAATTGTTGCAGGAGGATGAAAAGACAAGGAACGTGGATGTCTACCATACATGACAAAGAATGGTGAATGGTTTGTGGCGCTATGTGTGGCATTGTTTATGGAATATTCAGCTATGGGCAGATAGGTCGCCCAATCATCCTGCCTTTGATTAACGTACATACGTAAGTACGACTTAAGAGTACGTTGTACTCTTTCAGTCTGACCGTTTGACTGCGGATGGTATGCAGACGATAAGGCCCTGGAAATACCAAGACAGGCACATACTGCTCCCCAAAACCTGGAGATAAACTGGGCTCCTCTATCAGAAACAATAACTTCAGGAAGACCATGTAAGCGGAAAATCTCCCTGAAAAACACTTCTGCCAACTGTTTAGCATTCGGTAATTTCTTTAGTGGGATGAAATGTACCATCTTTGAAAAGGAGTCGATAACTGTCAGAATCGTAGTGTAACCATCGGACCGGGGCAGGTCTACCAAAAAATCCATGGAAATATGTTGCCATGGCAACGTTGGTACCCCTAATGGAAGAAGTGGCCCGACTTTCTTGCCAACCTGTACCTTGCCTTGTGCGCAGACTGGACAGGTCTGCACATAGCAAGTAACCTCTTTCATCATATCTTTCCACCAGAAATAACGAGATATCAGGTTAAACGTACCCGTGATACCCCGATGACCGGAGGTAGGATTATCGTGACAAGAACGGAGTGCCAATAGACGGTCATCATCGTCGTAAAGGACGATTTGATCCTGGAAGTATAGAAGCCCATCTTTAAGATGAAACCGTGAATCCGTCAAATATTCGGTGGCCTTTGTAGAGGAGTCCTGTGCAAGACGTGTACGTAATCCCTCCCAATCAATTAGAGTACCCAAAAACCGAGTAGTAGGACAAAATATAGGCTCTTTGACTAGGGTCTCTTCTCTTGATTTGAAACTCCGAGACAAAGCATCTGCCACGATATTTAGTGTACCCGGAATATATGTTATGTCGAACTTGTACTGGGAAAAGAAAAAAGCCCATCGCGCTTGTCGACTATTTCTGCAATCCATGTTGCGTAATACTCCCAAATTCTTGTGATCAGTACGTATAAGAAATTTGTGCCTGGCCCCTAGCAGATGGTGTCTCCACTCAGTAAGAGCGCAGCGAACAGCCAGCAACTCCTTCTCAATAGTGGAGTAGTTACGTTCGGCTGCAACCAACGTCCGGGAATAAAATGCCACCGGATGTTCTTGGGAGTCATTCTGAGATACCTGGATGAGCACTGCGCCCAGTGCCACATCAGAAGCATCCGTATCAACAATAAACGGTTCTTCATCGTTAGGGGGAAGCAAAATGGGAGCGTGAGTGAACAGCTCCTTGAGATGTTCAAAGCTGTTTTGCTGGAGTGTGGTCCAAGTATACTTTACTTCTTTTTGCAACAATAAGGTTAACGGTTTTACACAATCGGCGAAATCCTTAATGAAGTTGCGATAATAATTGGCAACCCCAAGAAATCTTTGTAGTGCTTTTACTGAGGTCGGTGGGCGCCATTCCAAGATGGCACTAACCTTCTTTGGGTCCATTTGAAACCCATCTTCAGACAAAATGTAGCCTAAGTATTCCACCTTTTTGGCGTGAAAAACACATTTCTCAGGCTTACTCAATAACTGATTAACAAGCAAACGGTTTAACACCTCTGTGGTATGAGATACATGTTCCTGCCGTGACCGTGAGAAAATAAGTATGTCATCCAGATAAACGACGACGGAAACCATGAGAAGATCTGAGAAAAGTGCATCCATAAACCTTTGGAATATAGCTGGTGCGTTTACTAGCCCAAACGGCATGACTCGGTATTCGAAAAGACCAAATGGGGTACGAAAAGCCGTCTTCCATTCATCGTTTTCTCGTACTCTTAAAAGGTGATAGGCACCTCGTAAATCAATCTTAGTAAAAATGTTGGAACCTGTGATTGCTTCCAGAATATCATGGATAAGAGGCAAAGGATAACGATCTCTGATGGTAACAGCATTCAATGCTCTATAATCTATGCACGGCCTTAGGTCTCCGGTTTTCTTTGCCACAAAAAACAAAGGCGCTCCGGCGGCAGATCTAGACGGTGTAATAAGGCCTTGTTCCAAATGTTCTGTCAAGTACTCAAGTAGTACCTTTCGTTCCTTAGGTGAGAGGCTGTACATACGTCCAAAAGGAATACGTGCATCCTCAACCAGATCGATTCTACAATCTACATCCCTGTGAGGAGGTAGTGGTTTGCTGTCTGATTTCTCGAAAATCTGGGAATAGGCCTCGTATTCCTTGGGTATTAATAGACTGATGGTGTTATCGGTAACCTCTTGGTTCTCTGGAGATCTGTTTACTTTAACTTCCTGCCCCGCCCACGGACTGTCCTGAAAACAATGCTCGAAGCAATATTCGGAAGCGAACAGAACAGTACCTAATTTCCAATTGACATATGGATTATGACGTCGAAGCCAGGGTAGCCCCAAAATGAGAGGGCTATGTGGTGACCTTATGCAATCCCATGCTACACTTTCTCTGTGTTTACTCATTACTAGACCAGTGGGTATTGTTTGCCATAGAACCAACCCTGAGCTGATGGGCGTACCATCTACCGTTTGTATCGCGGTAGGCTGTTGTTTGGACACCAAGGGCACTCCATGTTGTTTAGCCCACTCAGTATCTATAAAAAGTCCCGCAGCTCCGCAATCCAGCAAAGCCACGACTTTAATGGGTTCTCCACCGGGCCAACTTAACACAACGGAAAGATAAAGTAGACGATGTTCCTCATGAGAGAAACCACACAAGGGACTGGTCAAAACACCCGCAGGAGTGTCCCTATCTACTTGCGGGTGCTGAAGTTTTCCGCCGATCTACGTGGTGGACATAAATTACAGTCCTTTACGAGATGCGAGTCAGAACCACAGTACATACACAGACCTTTATTTCTACGATGCTGTCTTTCTTCCTGAGTCAAAGGACCACGAGTATTCCCAATCTGCATTGGTTCCTCTTTACTTTCCTTACGTGTCTCTACTCTGGTGTATTCCCCTGTACGATAGTTTCGAGATGTACTGGGGAGTAACCGACGGCGTTCACCCTTTCTCTCATTCATCCGAAATTCTATCGCTAAGGCCGAGTCTATCAAGTCAGTAAGACTGGTAGGCCTAGGACTCCGGGCAATCTCGTCTTTTATGTCTTCTTTAAGACCTCTCCTAAACAAAGGTAACAGGACAGCGTCCACCCATTTAGTCTCATTAGCCAATGCCTTAAAGGTTGTAACAAAGGTCAAAACATCCTTACTTCCCTGTATGCAGTCTAGCAACGCTTCTTCACTAGAAAATGCCGCTTTGTCTCTCCGAAACATTCTGGTAAAGGCGGTTTCAAAAACTGTGAAATTGGCCAACATGGCGTCATTAGATACCACATAAGGCGTGGCCCATGCTAAGGCATTGCCTGTGCAATTACTTATAACAAATCCTACCTTAGCCTTGTCTGTAGAAAACTGTTCGTTTCGGAAAAGAAATTGCACTTTACAGGCATTCAGAAACTCCTTCAACTTACGGGGATCCCCAGAGAATTTCTCAATATTAGAATTGACTACAGCCGGCTCAACCACTACAGGTGGCTTACTATTTAATACGGCCTTCATAGCCGCGTTCTCGGATCTAACCGTCTGTAGCTGTTGTCCCAACTGTTGGATAGCTGCCGTTAAATCTTCTATAGAAGCCATGTCGAAATGACAAAGTGATGAGGCTTCTTAGTCTGTTACTGTCTACCAATTACGTGAGGACTCACCTTGTTCTTGTAGTGTAGTGAGTACCGCACGTTATCTTAGGCCACACAGTTACCTGGGTGACTGAAGACACCGTGGGTGATGTGGAGGAAAAGCCGGCAGTGGCAGAAAAACCTCCGGAGGACCCTAAGGAAAAACAGGAAACCTGGGAGCTGAACCAGACAATTTGGGAGCTCTCCCTGATCTCAACTAGACCTCAAAAAACAGGAACCTGAGTGAGAACCTATTTAAGGCAGGATACCTGAGGACCTACTAACTGAACCTGATAAAGTAAAGGAAGGAAAGGCTAAGACCCATGGTGAACAAAACACCCAAAAAATGAGAACAAAAGCAGATGGAACTGACGAAGCTGTGGAAACGTCAACAAAGGAAAAGAGGACTCTGAAAACAGAACCACAAGGGTTGTCGAGCAAACTGAAAAGAAGAGAAGGCAGGGGTCCTGGCAAAGAAACCAAAGGAAACTAAACAAGAGCAAAAGAAGGGCTACGATATCAAACTGGAAAAGAGCTACAAGCGGAAACCAGCAACGACCCGTAACAGCACGAGAGACTTACTAAGAAGCAGGGTGCGGTGGGGCCGGCGACCTAAAGAGGACGCCGGAAGAACACGCCGTTCTCTGATTGGAGGAAGACCCGTGATTCCAGCATTGTGAATGGCTGGAGGTTGCCGGTCACGTGATCGGGTGTGACGGAGCACGGAAGGAAAGAACAACAAAGTAACCATGGAGACGAGGCGGAGGAACGCGCTACCGAGACATCCTGACGCACACGCGCCTGGGATAGCGGCGAAGCGCTACAGTATGCCCCCTCCCCACAGGCCCTGGTTTGTCAGGACAGCGACGATGAAACAAACGAAGCAAAGTGGAAGCGTGAACAGATCTGGCGGACTCCCAGGACCTATCCGCATTGTCATACCCTTTCCAATGGATCAAATACTGAAGTTGCCCCCGGTAAATGCGGGAATCCAGGATGTCCTCAACCTCATATTCAACCTCTCCAGCACGTAAGACCAGAGGAGGAGGAAGAACCGAACGACCAAAAGGATCATGCACAAAAGGTTTAAGTAAGGAAACATGAAAGGATGGACACACCTTCCATAACTTTGGTAACAGAAGTCGATAAGTGACCTGATTGATTTTCCTGTCTATCCGAAATGGTCCCACAAATCGTTTTCTGAACCTTTGCACCCCCCTAAGCGGAAGATTATCAGAAGCTAGCCATACCATGTCTCCTACCACATAATCTGGGGATGTACGACGATTCCTGTCAGCTTTTCTCTTCATAGTGATCTTAGACCTTTCCAAATTGATGTGAACTTGTTTGTTTATCTCCTCTATATGCTTGACCTGGTCAGAAGCAGCAGGTACAATCTTCTCAGGAGGATGAAAATACAAAGAACGCGGATGCCTTCCATACATGACATAAAAGGGCGAGTAGTTCGTGGCGCTATGTGTGGCATTGTTTATAGAAAATTCAGCTATGGGCAAATAAGTCGCCCAATCATCCTGCCTTTGATTCACGTACATACGTAAGTATGATTTAAGAGTGCGTTGTACCCTTTCTGTTTGGCCGTTAGACTGTGGATGATAGGCAGATGATAAAGCCCTGGAAATACCAAGACTAGCGCATACTGCGCTCCAAAACCTGGAGATAAATTGTGTTCCTCTATCCGAGACAATGACTTCCGGAAGACCATGTAAACGAAATATCTCCTTGAAAAACACGTCTGCCAACTGTTTTGCAGTTGGTAATCTCTTTAGTGGAATGAAATGGACCATTTTTGAAAAGGAATCAATAACGGTAAGAACTGTTGTATACTCCTCGGACCGGGGCAGATCTACCAGAAAATCCATGGAGATATGTTGCCACGGCACTTTTGGTACTTCTAAGGGCAGAAGAGGACCGACTTTCTTGCCAACCTGGACCTTGCCTTGTGCGCAGACTGGACAGGTCTGGACGTAGCAAGTAACCTCATTCATCATATCTTCCCACCAAAAATAACGGGACACCAGATTAAACGTACCCTTGATGCCCCGATGACCGGAACTAGGATTATCGTGACAAGCCCGGAGGGCCAAGTGATGATCGTTCTTCTCGTACAGAACGATTTGATCTCGGAAGTAAAGAAGCCCGTCTTTAAGATGAAATCTGGAATCCGTTAAATAGTCGGTGGCCTTGGTAAGGGTTTCTTGTGCTAGACGGGTACGTAAGTCTTCCCAATTAACTAGACTTCCCAAAAATCAAGTAGTAGGACCAAACATAGTCTCTTTGTCTTGGGTTTCTTCCCTTAGTTCGAAACTCCTAGACAATGCATCAGCCACGATATTTAATGTGCCTGGAATATATGTTAAATCGAAGTCGTATTGGGAAAAGAAAAAAGCCCATCTGGCTTGTCGGCTATTTCTGCAATCCATGTTGCGTAATATTCCCAAGTTCTTGTGATCTGTGCGAATGAGAAATTTGTGTCTGGCTCCGAGTAGATGATGTCTCCACTCTGGGAGAGCACAGCGAACAGCCAGCAACTCCTTCTCTATCGTGGAGTAATTGCGTTCGGATGCAGTCAACGTCCGGGAATAAAATGCCACCGGATGTTCTTGAGAATCATTACGAGATACCTGAATGAGTACAGCGCCCAGAGCTACATCTGAGGCATCCGTATCAACAATAAACGGTTCCTCATCGTTGGGAGGACTTAAGATGGGAGCGCAAGTAAACAGCTCTTTTAGATGTTCAAAGCTTTCTTGTTGGAGTTTAGTCCAATTAAATCTTGCATCTTTCTGCAACAACAAGGTTAAAGGTTTTACACAATCTGCAAAATCCCGAATGAAGTTGCGATAATAATTTGCAACCCCAAGAAACCTTTGGAGTGTTTTCACTGAGGTGGGAGGGTTCCATTCCAAGATGGCACTAACCTTCTTAGGGTCCATCTGAAAACCATCTTCTGATAAAATATAGCCTAGGTATTCCACCTTTCTAGCGTGAAAAACGCATTTCTCAGGCTTACTCAGTAATTGGTTTTCAAGCAATCGATTCAATACCTCGGTGGTATGAGGTACATGTTCCTGCAGTGACGGTGAAAAAACAAGTATGTCATCCAAATAAACGACGACGGAAACCATGAGAAGATCAGAAAAAAGTGCATCCATAAATCTTTGGAAAATGGCTGGTGCGTTTACTAGCCCAAATGGCATGACTCGGTATTCGAAAAGACCAAAAGGGGTGCGGAAAGCCGTTTTCCATTCATCGTTTTCTCTTACTCTTAAGAGGTGATAGGCACCTCGTAAATCAATCTTCGTAAAAACGGTAGCCCCTGTGATAGCTTCCAGAATATCGTGTATGAGAGGCAAAGGATAACGATCTCTAATTGTAACCGCATTCAATGCTCTATAATCAATGCACGGCCTTAGATCTCCGGTCTTTTTTTTCACAAAGAACAAAGGCGCCCCGGCGGCAGATCGAGATGGGGTAATAAGACCTTGTTCCAAATGTTCCGTAAGGTACTCCAACAATACTTGTCGTTCCCTAGGAGATAGACTGTACATACGACCAAAAGGAATACGTGCATCTTCAACCAGATCAATTCTACAGTCTACATCCCTGTGGGGAGGGAGTGGTTTGCTGTCGGATTTCTCAAAAATCTTGGAATAGGCCTCATATTCTTTGGGTATCAATAGACTGATGGAGTTATCCACAAGCTTCTTGTTCTCTGCAGACTTGGTTACCTTAAACTCCTGCCCTGCCCATGGACTATCCTGAAAACAATACTCGAAGCAATATTCAGAAGCAAATAGAACAGTGCCTAATTTCCAATTCACATACGGGTTATGACGTCGAAGCCAAGGCAAGCCCAGAATGAGAGGACTGTGCGGTGACCGAATACAATCCCATGCTACGTTTTCTCTGCGTTTACTCATTAATAGCCCCGTGGAAACCGTTTGCCATAGAACTAACCCTGAGCTGATGGGCGTACCGTCCACCGTTTGTATAGCCGTAGGTTGTTGTTTGGGGACCAAAGGTACTCCATGTTGTTTAGCCCACTCAGTGTCTATAAATAGTCCAGCAGCCCCGCAATCCAGCAAGGCCATGACTGTAGTAGGCTCACTACCTGGCCAACTTAAGACAACGGAAAGATAAAGCAAACGATGATCGTCATGTGAGAAACCACATAGGGGACTAGTCAAAACACCCGCAGGAGTGTCCCTATCTACTTGCGGGTGCTGAAGTTTTCCGCCGATCGGCGTGGTGGACATAAATTACAGTCCTTTACAAAATGCGAATCAGAACCACAGTACATACATAAGCCTTTACTTCTACGATGCTGTCTCTCTTCCTGCGTCAAAGGGCCACGAGTATTCCCTATCTGCATTGGCTCCTCCTTACTCTCCTTCCGTGTCTCTGTTCTGGGGTATTCGCCTGTGCGATAAGGTCGAGATGTACTGGGCAGTACTCGACGACGTTCACCCTTTCTCTCATTCATCCGAAATTCTATCGCTAGGGCCGAGTCTATCAACTGGGTAAGGCTAGTAGGCCTGGGGCTACGGGCAATCTCATCCTTTATGTCCTCCTTAAGACCTCTCCGAAATAAAGGCAACAGAACCGCATCCGTCCATCTAGTCTCATTAGCCAAGGCTTTAAAGGTAGTAACAAAAGACATAACATCCTTACTTCCCTGTACACAGTCTAGTAATGATTCCTCGCATGAAAAAGCTGCCTTATCTCTCCGAAACATTCTGATAAAAGCGGTTTCAAAAACAGTGAAGTTGGCCAACATTGCGTCATTGGCTACCACATAAGGTGTGGCCCAAGCTAGGGCATTACCTGTACAATTGCTTATAACGAATCCTACCTTAGATTTGTCAGTAGAAAATTGTTCGTTTCGGAAAAGGAACTGTACTTTGCAGGCGTTTAGAAATTCGTTCAATTTACGCGGATCCCCAGAGAATTTCTCAATATTGGAATTGACTACAGCTGGTTCAACCACTACTGGAGGTTTACTATTTATTACGGCCTTCATAGCAGCATTCTCAGTCCTAACCGACTGTAGCTGTTGTCCCAATTGTTGAATAGCTGCCGTTAAGTCTTCAATAGAAGCCATGGTACAAGGACTCAAAAGTTTTTAGGCTTCTTAGTCTGTTACTGTGTACCAAAATGAATACGTGAGGACTCACCTTAATCTGTAATCTGGAGTGAGTACCGCACGTTAGCTTTAGTCACACAGTTCACTGGGTGACTCAAGACACCGTGGGTGATTGTGGAGGAAAAGCCTGACGAGGCAGAAAAACCTCCGGTGGACCCTAGATGGAAGCAGGATACCTGGGAGCTGAACCAGACAAGTTGTGAGCTGTCCCTCATCTAAAACTTAAACCTACAAAGCAGGAACCTGAAAGGAGGACCTAATAAAGCAGGAACCTGGGAAGCTGCTAACCTGCCCCTAATTAAGCAAAAGGAAGGACAATACTAACACCCACGGTGAGGCATACCAGCAAAAATAGAACAAAACAAATGAGGAAAAACATGGGCAAAAGGAATGGGACGAAAAAAGGCAGAAGGGCTGAAGGCTAAAGGACAGGAGGGAACCCCGAGAGGCAGAACAGGAGGAAGAGAGGGAGAAACAAAAGGTTGTAGTCCTAAATGGAAACAAAAGGAAATACAATATCCGGAATCGACAGAACGCTAGAGGAAACAACGAGCAGAGTAACGGGGAACCGGAATCTACACGCAAGACTTACTAAGAAGCAAGGTGTGGTCGTAAACGGCGTCCTAAAGAGGAGGAAGGTAGGAATTCCTGCGTGGTGATTGGAGAAGGGTTCCGTAATCCCAGCGCTGTGATTGGCTGAATCCCAGCGCTGTGATTGGCTGACGTGCGACCGACACGGCAAGCGTGCCGGTGCGGAAGTAAACAATGCCGACAACGCACGTTACCGAGGCAACCGCACTCACATGCACCTCGGATAGCGCTGAAGCGCTACATGCTGTGCCTGGAGGCCCCAGGCTAAAAATGATCAGGAGCATTTTGAGGAAGTGTAGCATTTATAACAAAGTTAATAACAGACTTAAAGCAGTCACTTACCACCTCCATTTTCTGATAAAGGTTAACTAGTTTAACCCCTTGTGTGCCAAGGACGTATGGGATACGTCCTTGGCAAGCATCTCATGTATGCC
>JAUEJI010023251.1:0-10358 GCA_032275285.1 Desmognathus perlapsus
GTTGGCTCCATACAAGATCGCTCACGGGCCGAGGGTGACCTCCCTCCGGTCCTGAGGAAGGAGATCGTCGATCTCGTCCTGAATGGTGACACCATTCGCGCGCTCCCAGACAGTGGCGCATCGCTCACCTGTGTCAAGGCTGACAGTGTACTACCGAACCAGTACACGGGTGAGATAGTCCCGGTGGACTATGCCGACTGAGATAATCACCTCAGGTATTGCTCCGGTGATCTTGCCTTGTGCAAATCGCTAGGTGACCCAAGAGTGTTAATTGCTCTGGGCCCGTTTTCCTCGCATCCTGCTCATTTGCTGCTGCTGACCAGCACCTCTGTATTTTGATATTTTGATTATTCCTGCATTTGCACTTTGTTAACTTTACTTATGTGAAGAAGTTACTTGGAAAAGCCTTTTATCCTGTGATTTTATGATATTTGTGTGGTTAGGCTTCCTAATACCTCCCCTCCCTTAGCGTCTTTGTTGGTGATTTTATATTCAATTTTAACTTCAACTTGTTTTGTAAATTGGCTCTGTTAGTGGACTGTCTCCTGCTTACCTGGCAAGTCCTCTGCTGCACCTGCTCTTCTTTGTGGGGCTGCCTTGCGCGTGAAGCGCCATCTTCGTTTGCCCAGCTGCAATCTGTTTGTAGTTCGATAGGAACTACATTTCCCAGTAGCCGAAGCGCTACATAACCACGTCACCGGTGCGTCAGCGCGGGCGCGTGAGCGGCCTGTTTGGCGCGGCCGGTCTGCGCCTGTCCGCGCCGACATCGTCGCCATCGCCACTTTCTCATTTTGGTATTGTTATTTGTGCATTTGTTATTTTATTTGTTCCTTACCATGTTCTCTCAAAACTGGTTAGAAGCCTTGGACTTCTGGAATCAGTTAAGCACCTCATTTTGCATCCCTGTTGATGCTGCCCTTTCCTGTGTACCATTGGAAGCTGCTTATTTAATTCCTCCATCCCCCATTGCAGCCTGTGTGCTCACCGATGTACAGCACCCCCAGTTGGTTATGTCACTCACTGTTATGCACCATATCTGTCATACTGCAACCATGGTTGATCCTACAGTACAACATCTCAGGGTTGCATCCCTTAATACTCGCTCACTGGTAAAACATGGCGTAGAGGTTGCGGATTACATCTGTGAAAACAATTTGGATTTTATGGCAATTTCTGAGACCTGGCTGCATGCTGCTGCCAATCCAGCAGCCATTCTTGCCACACCTCCAGGATACACCATGCTCCGACATGATAGAATAGACACCGTTGGGGGTGGAGTAGCGGTTATCTTTAAGAATACTCTCCAAGTTCATCTGTTAAAGACAGACTGTCCCCCAAATTGCAACCTGTTGTTATTTAAGATTAAGATCAACTGCACATCTTCCCTTACATGTTTGGTGGTCTACAGGCCTCCTCCGGACTCTCCTGGGTTCGAAGAACAACAGCTGGCCCGCAACTGCTCACCGCATCTTAAATCTAGTTCTCAGTTTATCATTCTCGGGGATTTTAATTATTGTGCCGTCAGCTCTGACTCCCCCTTTGGTTTGTCCCTTCTGAATTCGTTTAGCTCACTTAATTTTGTCCAACATGTTCAGTCTGCTTCACATGTTCATGGTCGTACAATAGACTGGCTTCTGACCCATAATGTTTCCATACTTGATATGTCTGTTGACCCATGCCCATGGTCCGACCATTATTTTATTCTGTGCTCGCTGCCCTTAGCAGAATTATCTCGGAAAGCTAGCTATACAAGGCACGTCAAACTATCCAGAAATTTTAGAAAAATCACTCCGTCTGCCTTTGCTGATATAATTCAACCTAAACTCTCCTCTATTAGTCAACTGGAAGATGTAGATTCTATCGCAGACGCACTTCGTACTGCTGCCAACCTAGCGGTTGATACATTAGCTCCAGAACGTCTTAAGCTTTGTAAACCAGAAACTCAGGATAAATCCTGGTTTGCTGATTCTGTGGTTAAAGCTAGACAATTGAAACGTGCCGCAGAAAAGGCTTGGAAACGTAATCCTTCCAAATCCACTCGATCCAGCTATCGCCAAGTGGCCAGGGACTATAAAAGGATCCTTATGCAGGCCAAATCTGAACATTTCAACTCCCGGATCTCAATGGCCTCATCAGACTCTCGAGAGTTGTTTAATATTGTCAGTGAGCTGGAGGGCAAGGTCCATAATTCCTCCCCTGTACTGGATGATGCAAAGTGTCAAGGTATACAGGATGCGTTTTTAGCAAAAGTTGACAAACATAGGGCTAGTATTAACGCCAAACTTGCGTCTTTAAAACCTGCTGCCCCTGCTCCCCCACCATCACACGTTCAGGATATCCTCGAAACTGTGAATTTTCAGTTTAAACCGGTTACGGAGGATCTGCTGACTAAAGTGGTGTTAAGTATGAAACCTACATCTTGTAGGGGCGACGCCTGCAATGCGGCCGTCTTACAGGAGTCTATCACTCTTCTTGCGCCCATACTAACTAAATTGGCTAACATCTCCTTTGCTACTGCCAGAGTACCTACCTGTATTAAAGACTCCTGGATCTCGCCCCTTTTGAAGAAGCCATCTTTGGACCCTACTGATCCTGCTAACTTCAGGCCAATAACCAACGTATCCTTCTTTTTAAAGATCTTGGACAAGCTTGCCTACCTACAGATTACTGCATTCTTAGAGTCATGCAAGCTTCTTAATAATCGTCAGTCTGGTTTCAGAGCCAACCATGGCACAGAGTCCGCATTATTAGATCTTAAGGACAACCTGTGCCATATTATTGACGCTGGCAAGCCTGCGCTGTTGCTCTTGCTTGATCTCAGCGCGGCCTTCGACTTGGTCGACCACGGGCTGCTGGTGGACAGGCTGATGACAAGATTTGCCTTCTCTCCATGCGCAGCAGCGTGGATTAGATCCTTCTTGTCTGAACGTACAGTTAGGGTTTTCTCTGGCACGCACTCATCTAAGTCTGCCCCCCTTCTATGTGGTGTGCCTCAGGGATCTTGTATCTCCCCTGTACTTTATAATATGTACACCACTCCACTCTTCGATCTACTGGACCGACAGGGGGTAGGTTATACAAACTACGCTGATGATACTCAGCTTTACCTACCCCTGTCGGGTGTCTACGCCAGTGATGCTGAGGCCGTCCAGGTTATTTTCAAATCCATTCAATCTTGGATGGCCCAGAATCAACTGGCCTTGAATGACAGCAAAACCGAGATTTTACTCGTTGGCACTAGACAAAAGTTGACCTCCCTTTCTAGCTGCTATAACCAGTTTTGTATCGAGCGGCATACCATCCCCACCTCCCCTTCTGTTAAAACACTTGGTGTCTGGTTGGATGACAACTTGAGAATGTCTAGACAGGTCTTGCAAGTTAAGTCCACCTGCTCATACATCCTCAGGTTGCTTAGGCAAATAAAACCATTTCTGGCGCATAATAACTTGGCTCGAGTTACTGGTGCCCTTATTAACTCGCGTATTGACTATTGTAATAGTCTATACGCGGGCTCCAGCGACAAGGTTCTTAAAACTCTCCAGGTTATCCAGAACGATGCCGTTAGACTGGTCGGGGATGTTGGAAGACGCGAACATGTGACTGAGACAAGAAGGGCGCTCCACTGGCTCCCGGTGAAAGAAAGGGTCAAGCATAAACTCTGCACCATGACTTTCAGGTGCTTGCATAATGCAGCTCCAGAATATTTGAAGCAACAGATTAGACTTAAACCAGTTGTAAGATCTCTGCGCTCATCTTCTGAAACACGCATTATGGCCGACCGTTTCAAGCTGTCCACCTTCGGCGGCCAACGATTTAATGTACAGGCTGCTTCGGTTTGGAACTCACTTGATCCCAACATTCGCAGTCTGACCACCCTGGAGTCTTTTAAGAAAGCTGTTAAGACTAATTTTTTCAGACCTGTTACATGATGCTTTCTTTGTTATAATGGCTGTCTCCCCTCTGGACTGTATTGATTGCCCCTTACTCTGTTATGACGCCCTGGTTACGTGCGCAGAGACCCATGGGTGTAGCTCACGATAAACAAATAGACTAGACTAGACTAGACGTGCATGGATGTGTTCCAAACTTAGACTTACTCACTTTTACAAGTTTATTTGTATGTGTGATGGGCTTAATCAAATGTGTATCACAGATGATTTAAAGAGAGATGCACATGATTATATCAAACAAAAACACCTTAAAATTCTGTTAACGTTCATGAATATTTGGTATGTAAATTGAGTTTTCTCATTTTTTTACTGCACAGATAATATGGTGATATTTGTAAAATACTTTTTTTTGTACGCACAATTTTTTTTTACCACAGATACACCATCTCGGTGTTTTACAAATACATCATTTACCATTCAATTAAACTACCATATATTGTGATTCTACGTATAAATCATTCTCAATGTTACATCACAATTTTCGATAATTATAATAATCATATAACAATATCCTAAATCAAACATCTACAACTCCACACATCAGTCTTCCATACCATCTTCATTCCTTTCAACCTCACTACTTCTATACACATAACTTCTATAATCATCCCATATATTTTTTGGAACTTGCGTACGTGACATCATTTGTGGTAGCATTTCCTCTTGTTCCGCACAGTAGGTCATGTACGCTTTCCATTCAGCAAGTACCGGGGCTCTCTTATTCATCCATTTTCTCGCTACTAGTAATTTGGCTACTACTATCGCCACTTTCGCCCATCTAGTAGATATCACATCCATTTGAGGTAGATCATATAAGTACACAGTTTCAGGTGTATTTGGAATCTGGCATCTGCAAATCTCAGATACAACACTCATGACCTCCTCCCAGAAAATCATTATTTCAGAGCATCCCCATGTCATGTGCCGAAAATCAGCCATTGTGTCTTCACACTTTGCACAGCATATGTCTGTTTTTTTGTATATCCTGTTCAATTTCTCTGGAGTAAGATACGATTGCGTTAGGTACCTATAATGCACCAATCTCAATTTCATACAAAAAGCTACATTTTTTGTCGCACCACATGCTTCACTCCAAGTCCTATCTGTAATTTCATGTCCTAGTACGCTTTCCCATTTTTCCCTCAGTCTATCAGGGCTCTCTTTTCTTCCATCTCTCAAAATTTTATATACTTTTGACATTTGGTGTCTTTCTCCTACTGTTGTTAACGCATGTGCCAGTAATCTGTTTTCAGGTGGTTCTAACTGAGATTCTCCCCATCTTTTTTCTATACAGTGCTTAAGTGTTCGCCATTTTAAAAACTCTGACATTCCTCCACCCGCCTCATCCACCAAATCTTTGTCATCCTTTAGCTTACCATTTAAGTATAAATCCTGCATTGTGAAAATCCCATGTTCCATCCATCCCTCATACATTTTTTCCGATAACCTCGGTTTTTCCACTGACACATCCCATATAGACAAATATTCACTATAAAAATGCCCACCCGCTAGTTTTTTATTGACTTCTCTCCATATGTATAGACCTACCTTCGCAGGCCCATTATTACCTTTTGGTTTAACTCTATTATCCATTAATAGTCTATCCGTTCTGATTCCCTCAAACCATCTATTCTCCATCCTTACTTGCGGTTCCTTTGATGCTGCATCCAACCATTTTAGCGCATGTTGAATCTGGGCAGCTCTGTAATACATTCTAAAATCAGGGACTTCAAATCCTCCCATCTCATATGTCATTGTCAGCTTATCGTTAGCTATACGTGGTGCCCTATTGTTCCATATGAATTGTGTTATTTTTGATTTCAATAATGTAAAAAATTTAGCTGGTACCGATATTGGGACATTATGAAAGACATAGAGGAATTTTGGCAGTATATTCATCTTCACAATAGATATTCTAGCTGCCAGGTTTAGTGGTAGTTTACCCCACTTTTGTAGTTTTTCCTCTACCTTGATCATCACCTCTTCATAGTTCAGTTTAAACAATTCCTCATCCGTTTTTGCAATTTTTACACCTAAATATTTAAACCACTTCTGCCTGCTTTGTAGTCTGTTATCTGGAGAAGTCTTACATGCATCTTGACCTACTGGGAAGTATATGGACTTACCCCAATTTATTGTGAATCCCGAATATTGGCCATGTCTGTCAATTATGTCCAGTGCCTGTTTTAATGACTCACCCGGGTTGTTTAATAGCAGTAATAGGTCGTCTGCGTATGCTATTGTCAAATTCCTGACCAATTTTATCATTATTCCCTTATTTGCCATTTCTCCATTCAGCTTACCAAGCAATGGCTCCATCCCTATGGCAAAGAGGACCGCCGAAAGGGGGCAACCTTGTCTCGTGCCACTTTCTATCTTAATCAGTTCAGACCATGTACCATTAATTATCAGTCTAGCTGTTGGTGCCTCATATAATATTTTTATCCATCTAATAAAACCCTCTCCGAAGCCCATCTCAGCCATAACCGCAAATAGATATTCCCAGTTTATTTTGTCAAAGGCCTTGTAGGCATCCAGCGATATCATAGCAGCTTTGGATGTATTCGGAATCCCAGCCATTACCGTTAATACTCTCCTAATGGCTGCCGCCGTGTCTCTACCAGGGACAAAGCCATTCTGATCAGGTGTTATTAGTGTCGTCATATTCGGCAGTATTCTGTTCACTAGAATTTTAGCTAAAATTTTTATGTCAGAGTTTAAAAGTGATAAGGGTCTGTAATCAGAACCCACCTTTTCATCACCTCCCGGTTTTGGTAATAAAATAATCTTGGCCTCATTCAGTCTGCCTTCAAATTTTCCTACCTTATACGCCTCATAGTATACCTCAAGCAGTCTCTTTTGTATAGCAGCTGAATAGTGTTTATAATATTCATTCCCTATTCCGTCATGCCCCGGGGCCTTACTGCACTTAATTTCTTTTATTGCTTTTTTTATTTCCTCAAGTGTGATGGGTGCTTCTAATCTAGCAGTCTCTGTGTTATCTATTTTGTTCAATTCCATTTCAGACAAGTATAATGTTAAATCCTGGACATTGCTTCCTATTCTATTTTTATAAATATTTTGCAGCTGTCTATGCAATATATTCACTATCTCTCCTGGGTCCTGCGTATCTATTCCATTTTCATCTTTTAGTATCGTTATTGTTCTTGCTGACATTTCAGATTTAATTATCTTAGCTAATAGTGCACTGCTTTTATCTGCCTGCCAGTAATATCGGGCACGCGCAGTCTTGTTTGTAAATCTATACATTACAGCAGCTTTCTCTTTATATTTTTTCTTAGTATCGATAATATCTGTGAGTGTGTTCTCATTCTGATGTATGAGATATTCTTTATCTAACTCAACCAACTTTTCTTCCAGACATTGCATCTCTTTTTGTATCATCCTTCTCACCCCACAATCATTCGCCGCCAAAAAACCACGCAGCGAACACTTAAAGGCTTCCCACCTTGTTTGTATCGATGTTTCCTCTGGCTTATTATTTTCAAAGAATTCATCCATGTATTCTCTCACTTTCACATCTGTCACTGCATCCGATAACACTTGTGCATTTAGTGACCAATACGTTAATCTGTGGTACGCAGGCGCCCAGTTAATTTCCAACCATACTGGACTGTGATCCGACCATGTCCTTGCGTCAATCATTATATTCACCACTTTGCAGTACATCCCAGCTGAGATTAGGAATCTATCAATTCTTGAGAACATCTTATGTACAGCAGAGTAGAAAGTGTAACCATTCACATCTGCATACATCACCCTCCACACATCCACCATGTCATAAAGATCCATATATTGGAGTGTCCTCTCCGCACTCTGGCTTAGTTTCCTCAATACCGTCGACGATCTGTCCAGCCTAACACTCAAAACAAAATTGAAATCACCACCTATTATACATGGAATCTGTACCCATTCACCTACCACCTTAAATATATCATCCATGAAACCTGGTGAATCATAATTTGGGCCGTATATGTTCATTAATACAACCGGGTGTCCCAACAGTATTCCCACAACAGCTACATATCTCCCTGTATCATCCTTGTATTGTTTTAGTAATCTAAATGGCATTGATTTCCTTATCAAAATCATCACCCCTCTACTCCCTTTATGGTAAGTAGAACTGTACACCGTGTAGGGCCATTTATTTGCAATTCTGCTATGTTCTGTCTTATTCAAATGTGTTTCTTGCATCATAATTAGGTCCGCTTTCTTATCCATACAGTGTCTCATCAGCTGCTCTTGTTTGTCTCTCGCATTCATTCCTTTTACGTTCCATGTTATAATTTTAATTTGATACCCAGCCATCACGTTCCTATAATATCATATTTTCCATTCTCATTTTCCGCCCTTGATTCAACATCTCTCATTCTCCACATCCATTTTCTCCACGTTCTCACCACACCACCTAATTCATACGTAGAGCTGTGTTTCACAATACATATCCATTTGCTCTGTAAAAACTTACCACACACAACTTCAAACATCATAACAATAAAACAAAACAAAACAACGTCCTCCAATAAACCTCTCCCCATCTTCATCCTTAGTGATTTCGTCTATTCACACCCTTATTGAGATCAACATGGGTCTGCAGGTCAGAACCCGCCCCCCACCCCAATTCCGTGTAACAACCTTTTTCAATTAGTTCAGTTACCAACTTTTTTATAAACATCATATCCCCGCAGTACATGTTCTTTGCCAGTAGAGTCCGCCAGATCCTCAACCATGACATCACAGACAGTATTTCTCCACCAATCCTTTCCTTAAGCGCGCAGCCGGTCTCCTCCTGTCTTGTTTATTTCTTCAGCAGCAGCCGATTACAGCCAACCACAACATTGAGCGCACTTTCTCTTTCCTCCCGCGTTTCTTTTCCATTGGTGTACCGCTTGTTTCTGGCATCCTCCTCCTCCTGAGCCAATCAGTCCATTTCCTATTTGCATGTCACATTGTCAAACTTGTTCACACCTTGAATCCTTCCGCATATTTCCCTCCAGTGACAAGAAGTAGTCCCAACTGTCAGTTTTGTTTACTCAGATTCCAACCGTCGGCCATCTTGAAATTCATTTTCTTTAACCAATTAAGCTTGCAAATAATCTGAAGTTCTTTCAAAATTAATAGTCAACAAAAACTTTTTTACCGTATATCTTCTGCACAAACTGTGCCACGACGTTCAGACCTTCACCAATCCTGTGCACTTTTTCCTCATTCATCCTGTTTAATGTTCCCATCATATTTTTATCCGTTCTTTCATAGCATTTCTTTTCACGTTTACCGTTTAACTGTTAAGTTTTCATTCGCTTCCCCTCATTCCACCAGTCTTCTTCCCGCCGGGGAGCGCGGCACATTTCCACATTGCTCTACAAATTTGTACGCATCCTTGGGATTAACGAAAAAGTGAGCCCTGCCTTCCACTTCTATACGTAGCTTAGCAGGGAACAACATGCTGTACTTAACTCCCTTTTCCCGAAGTAATTTTTTAACTGTCTCAAACTTTTTTCTGTCTCTCTGCACCACCACAGACAGGTCCTGATATATACTTAGATTCATGTTCTCGTATTTCACTGCCCCTGCTTCCCTTGCAGCCGCCAGCACAGCATCTCTATCCCTATAATGCAAAAATCTTACCAGCACTGCACGTGGGGGCGCTCCTGGAGGTGGTCTCGGTCCTAATGTCCGATGTGCTCTCACCACTGAATAAAACTTAGTGTATTTCGCGTTTGGCAATATTTTGGGCATTAGCTCCTCGAAAAATTCCGTCACATTTCCAGTCTCGCAGCCCTCCTGGAGCCCAATTATCCTTACATTATTCCTTCTCCCCTGGTTTTCTTGCCCATCCACCGCCACCGACAATGCTTCCAGTCTTGCCACATCTCTCTCCTTGGTAGTTTCTAGTGGCACCATTCTGTCCTCCAGTGCTGATATTCTTTCTTCTAGCGTTCCGATTCGTTCCTCCACTGTATTGAATCTATTTTGAATTAAATCGATTTTTATTTCCAGTCTGTCCGTACTTGCTGACGTCTCCGTTCTCAGAAGCTGGATTTCTTTCAGAATAACATCCAAATCCACACTCGCCGTTTGTGTTAACACAGCCTCCTGCACAGCAGCCGCATCTGAAGCTCGTGTCTCCGGCATCTTATCTGCGCGCCTGCTGCCCGCTGCCGCCTTCGTGAATTCAGATATTTTCTTCTGCGTCTTCTTATCTTTACCTGCCATCCGCAACTGGGGCAAGTTATAATTTATTACCAGCCGTCAGTTCGTGCAAAAGAAAAAGTATTTGTTTTCTATTCTTTATTGCAAATTCCTGTCAGGGCGGGAAGCGGAGCTCTTCTACTCGCGTCCTCTCACCACCGCATCCCACGTGATCTCACCGTAAATTCCTTTTTT
>JAUEJI010024358.1:0-10320 GCA_032275285.1 Desmognathus perlapsus
TA
Organism: Desmognathus perlapsus; assembly: GCA_032275285.1. Taxonomy (NCBI): domain Eukaryota; kingdom Metazoa; phylum Chordata; class Amphibia; order Caudata; family Plethodontidae; genus Desmognathus; species Desmognathus perlapsus. The sequence continues at coordinate 3 of JAUEJI010024358.1, forward strand.
TCTATCTATCTATCTATCTATCTATCTATCTATCTATCTATCTATCTATCTATCTATCTATCTATCTATCTATCTCTCTACCGAGTGGTACAGTGAAGCATATAGAAATATTGGATTAAATTTCACCTGCTTTTTATTGCCTTTTTATGTTATGTAGGAGGAACTACTCCTTTAGCATAGAATATTATGGTCCGATTCCATTATCTTATAATATTTTGAGAATTCAACACCAGAAAATATTCATGTGACGAAACATTCACTACTTTTTGTGATACCCTTGACTATACAACCATGTCTTGAGAAGTTGCTTACTGAAGATATGCCATCAAAAGAAATGGAACTGACTGCAAAGTCACCTCAGACATGAAAGGAAATAGCTTCTAGTCATGGAGATGTAAGATTGCATGTTTAAAGGACACGTAGGAAAAAACTGCATAGTCCAAATGATATATTTAGGATGACAAAAGGAGCAGATGTCCCCATTCAATATGCTATTTGTTTTTTCAAATTAATTAGAGATGAAAGCATTTATTTCACTTACCGATTCGCACACAGCATCCAAGGCAGCACCCGCAATACTGGGTACACCCTAAAAAAGAAGACGTTTAGAGAAATATTAATTAAAAAATCACTCTAAACTCAAATAAAACACTTTTATGTCTGCCTTCTCCACTCAATGTTAGTAATGTGCTACATTTAAATTTAGTCATTGCAATTGTGATGAATGCCAGACTGGCACAAAAAATACAAAGCATCAGTTTCCCTGTTTGCCTTTGATTACATAGTTTTAACATTCATAAAATTATTTACCTCCGACCATACATAGATTGAGAGATGTAGGCAATATAGAAATAAAAAAAATGATAATATTTCAAGATCTTTGGAACATTTTTCTAAATAATAATCTTTAAATTAGCACTTGATTCAGAATCAATAGCATGTGTTAAATCTCTTCCCTGGTTGTTTTGTTCTCTGTGTCTTAGTCATAGACAGTTATTCATATCTGTTTTCATACTTCTAAACATAACACAATTATAGCATGTAAATATGCAGAGGTTCATATTTATCTTTTTCATAGCATATGTTGTCATGAATTTGAACTATGTTCCTAATTCTGTTGCAAGTAAAAGATATCAGATGTAGAACATGTTAAATTATGCTCCGGGTAAGAAGTAAATAAGATTAGGTAAGTCAGTTTATCCCAGTCTCACCATGGCTTTTTACCTTATCTCATGCTCACAATATGGCTTTGATTAGTCAGTGGGCTGTTCAAAGACTCCATTGTTAGAACTATTTGGCTATCTTTAAGAGGGATGACCCCCTATTCCAGAAATGTAATTTACCCTCAGATAAACATAACAATATTGAAAGGTAGTCACCTCTATCATAACACAATGGTCTGACAACTAGAAATGCAAGTGTGAAACTTTACGTTTCATTGGACTCTGATCTGAATGATAATTTTCTTGAACTTGATTATGCTATCCCAATGGTTTTGCTGCAATTTCCTATATCCCAAACAGGTAGATGTGACAACTAATAAATGATTAATGACACTTTTGATTGACATCATCAGTTTGGGTGCCTGTTCCCCAAAAAATTGGAAATATTAGTACATTTATTTTATCTAATAAAAATACATAGGCAAACAAGGCTTCTTTGAAAGAGCTGTATATTTTCTTCAAGACTATGATGTTACTTTAGAAAGACTTGACAAGGAAAATCAAGGATCAGAGTGGAAAGAAATAATCTTGAATTCAACTTGGATATTGTTATACCGTGACAACATCCTCCTGCAGGGTTGGAAAAGTGTTGCAAAGTGGACCCTGATGAAAGATGGTGTGAGCTAAAACAGGAGAAGTTGGGCATACAGATAACTAGAAAAGACATAGCTGGCTCTTTCTTGGGCTACTTACCCCTCTTAGGGGATACGATTCCAAGTCTCTTTTAATCTCCAGGATAGCACTTTGATAGAATCTAATGCAATCCCTGTGCAATGTGGCAAAAATGAGTTAACCTAGAATCTATAGAAAACACCTGGTTTTAGAAAGAAAGTGAAGGGACAGAATCCATAGAACTCAACCTACAGAAAAACTTACCAGTATCTGGTGAATGAACAAGAAACAGTGTAGTACACAGCAAAGTTTGAAACTGCATATATTAGATTTGGCTACAGATGTATCCCCTGCTGAGGGTAGTCAATGTGCAGTAACTTAGAAAGGGTTTCAATACTGCATACCAGTAGGGAGGAGGAAGGTAATAATAATTGATCACCTGACATCAGCTGACAGTAGAGCATATTAACCCCTTACAGGCAGAAGACTTGACCATCCCTGTCTCTGTGTACAGTAGGGCTACAGAGGTTGGGATGGTCTTCTCCTCTAATTGCTGTTTGCGGATCAACAATGTGGATCCTCAAACAGTAAAGGGCCCCCATGGCCTAGTATGGAAGGGGAAAAGCCTTCCCCTTCCATATTGAGCTGGGGTTCCTCACCCGCCTCAGCTGTTTACTGCTACATAGTAAACAGCTGATGCAGTGCTGGGAACCCAGAAGCACGCTGCCAGGCTCCAGACCGGCAGGAGCAGGGCATGGAAATGCCCCACTCCCCTGGCAGCAAGTAAGGGTGCATCTGAAAGCTGACATTGTCAGCTTTCAGATGCACACCCCTAGCATGCACTGATTTGGGGATCTGAATTCAAAAGCTCAAAATAGTGCACACTCAGGGGCTGGGGTCAGATGAGCTGTGATGCTGCGATCACAAAATCATAACATGCCTGGCTCTGCCCTCAATTATATTCTGATGTGAAAGAGCCTTATGCATCAGATGATAACTATGGGTATGGCCGCAAGTGTCTGTACATTGCGCATGTGCGATGTACAGACACTCACAGCAGTGCTGGTGTCCATGCTGCCATACAGGGATGGTGCAGACACAGAGGTGCCTGCACCCTGGCACAGAGGTGCTTATATCCCAAACAGGTAGATGTGACAACTAATAAATGATTAATGACACATTTGATTGATGTTATGAATTTGGGTGCCTGTACCCTGTGCTGCCTGGGCTGCAGCACAGAGGTCAGGAAGGGGCACTGGACAGCTGACTATGTCAGCTGTCCAATGAGCCCATACCCATACCCTCAACCACTATCTCAAATAAGGACTGTGCAGTGTGTACCACTAGAAAACAGGGTTTCCTTATAACATAAAGGTGGAGGGGGATCTGTACCCTCCTCATCCCCCACTGGTGCCAGGGACATTATATAAACACAGGGAGGTAGCCCCAGCTCACTCCCTTTCCCTCCAATCCACATCCCCAAACAGCCTCATATCTACCACTTATGCAATGGCAGCAGTTAGGGAACTAGGCTACCCCATCCCCCAACTCGCCCAAGTGACATTTATATAAAGATACTAGGGGGTAGGATCCCAGTCTTCCCCCAACAGTCTCATTATTTTTATGAACTGGCAGCAACTGCTAAACTCTGAAGAGGAGTTCTATTTTATTTTACGGAGTGGTACCTGTTGCCACACCTACCTCCTTTTTTTATAAATGGGTTTCTGGCCCAGTATTTCCCACCTGCTGCTGCTACTACTATCACCACCACTACCAATACTGATATTGCTACTAGTGCTACTATTGCTGATACTACTATCTTTATTACCACCGTTGCTACTACTGCTGCTAGGACTGCTGATATTATTACCACTGCTGCTTCTGCTACTACTCCAGCTGTAGCTACTACTGATGGAGTAGGCATATGTAGAGGAATGCAGTTTGTGTGGTTGACTGCATGTTGCGGCTTATGTTTTGAGGCCAATATGTCATGAACCTATACATTTCCCACTTATCACCATGCATGCTAGTTCTCATTTTGTGACCCCCTTGCCTCCATGTTTGGTGCACCCACACATGTTGAATACCAATTTACTTATAAGGAATATGTGTATGTAGGATGGCATGCAGATTGCTATCAAAACTTGAAACCCCAATTGCAGGATGCTTTGCAGAGGTTTGAGTCGCTGGAGGAAACAGTGACTTTGCTGCAGTCATGACTGCAGACCATGGAAGACAAAATCTCTGGCCTTCGCCTCAAGACAGCTGACCTGGAGGGCAGGTCTAGATGCAACAACATCAGAATTGTGGGCCTTCCTGAGTCAGTACCCACCAACAGGATGGAACATTTTGTGCAATCCTTCTTGAAAGAGCTACTGGGAGACCCCCTGTTGTTCCCATTTTTTCAGATGGAGCAGGCACATCAATCCCTGGCACTGCGCCCAGTTCCGGGGGCTCCTCCTCATCCAGTCAATGCCAAGCTCCTGAATTACAGAGGCGGGGACACCATCTTGCAGGCAGCAAGATGGAAAGGGGACTTGCAATATGAACACTCCAAAATCATGCTGTTTCTGGACTTTACAGCTGAGGTGCAGTCTGCCTGTCAGGCATTTGACATGTTCAATCAAGCACTCCGTCAAAAGATATACCCTATTCGATCTTGCATACTGCAAAACTGCAGATAATCTGGAAGAACTGTCCACATTTTTTCAACATGCCTGATCATGCAGTGGTTTTTGTGAGGGACACACTGGGCTTGAATGTACTGATGGTAGCAGAAGGGGAGTTGGTATGACTGGCCAGGAGAAGGTGATGACAATAATCGACAGGCTCCTGTCAAAGGGTACGCAGCAGGTCCATATGGCATCCAGAAGAGGTAGAGGTAGCAGCAATGGTTGGGGTGGCGAATGATGGCAGAGCCGATCAGAATGATCCTAATAATGCGATGGAGCCAGCTGACTGATACTGGAACTGCACTGTAATATTGTCCATTACTTGGGGCCCTGCCCTGGATGGGGACCCTTGAAATACATATGTACTGTGGCCTATAATGGCTGACCCTCACCCGCCTGGTTCTGGTGGTGATGTGGTATTATCTGATTATTCCAATATATAGTGTGCACCCTGAGTAGACAAGCTCCCTAGGAATGGCTTTACTCCTCCTGGGTTGTGATGCAGCTGGTGGTGCTTCCAACAGTACTGCCAGTATTTAATTCTCTGAGTCTTTTTTCTTTTTTCTTTTTCTGTGACTCCTTTGATGTTACACTTTCTTATCTATGTTTTCTTTTAGATGCAGCTTCGCCCCTTTCCATCTTTCTCTTTAATAATACTCTCTTTTACCTGGTTACCCACTATATGGCAATCTTGCTGTGGGCTAGCACAGGAAACCTGTCGCCCATTGGCATGCTTGCCATCTTTGTCTTTTTTCTACTTTTTTGGCTGCATCTGATGGTGGAGTTAGAGTTATGTTGGCTACCCAGTCTCCAAGTGGGAGGATGGGGGTCGATAATTGAGTTTGTGGTAGGGACGGTTTGGGAGTTAGGGTGGGGGGCAGGGGTTGGTTAGGGGGAGGCTATTTGGCTGATGGGATTCTCAGTGATGTTATTGCAGAAATTGTGCATGAGGTGGCTGAGACAATGCAGTATACAAGATTATGGCTGAATATACAATTGTGACATGGAATGTAAGAGGTCTCAATAATTACACAAAGAGATACAGGATAGGGCAATATCTCAAGAGACATAGGATCCATATAGCGTGTCTACAGGAATCCCATTTGATGTGCAATGAACATAGTAAATTATCTAAGCGAAGGGGAGGATGAGTGTATTCTGACTCCTGTTCCACATATTCTAGAGGAGTGATGATATGGATTGTGCTGCATGTTCCTTTTGAGTATGTGTCACATAGAACGAGTGGAGATGCTCTCTGGGTTTTGGTTAGGGCTAGCCTGGAGGGTGTTGTCGTGACCATTGTCTGTATGTATGGCCCAAATTTAGATGACCCACCACCTCTTAATAGGGTGCTGTCTTTATGGGACCCACAGCAGGATGGCGCAATGATAATGGGAAGGGATTTTAATTGCACTCTAGACGACAACTTAGACGGATCCTCTCCAACTGGTAGGGCCACATTGCAGAAGGCTAAAACAATCTCATCCCTGTTGACACACTATGGCCTACATGATATTTAGAGGGAACATTATCCAAGTGAAAGGGGCTATACACATTTCATGGCCTCCTCTGGGTTGTGCACAAGATGGGACTTTATCCTGGTCTCTGACACAGCCCTCTCCTTTTGTTTACACTCAGATATTATGGACCGGCTTCTGTCAGACCATGCACCATGCTCCTTCACTCTTATACTTGGGCACCCAAAAACATCTGTCCTGACTTGGCATTTATACCCCAATGTCCTTATGGATGTTCTATATCGGGCAGAGCTGACCAAGGCTATTCACAAATATTTTGAATTCACTGAGGGTTCAGTAGATAAGATGGCGACCCTTTGGGAGGCCTTCAAGGTGGTGGTCAGAGGGCACTGTCTGGGTATGTCATCTCGGTTCCCCAGCAGCTCACTCAGGATCTAACGACTTTAGAGAATGAGATTAGAAGGGTACAGAAGGCATCGCACACACTGGAGGTGGAGGCAAGATTACCTAAACCCTTATAGGAAAAATATGGAGCCACTCAGCAGAGGCTGGCCAAATTCTCAAGGGAAAAATACACCTACACCACTCATAAGCAAGCAGACAAGGCAGGCTGGTTATTGGCATGGCTTGTCTGGACAGAACAGGTCCACCCAGTTATTACAGCTGTACGGGACATAGAGGGCAGGTACACAGAACACAGCAACAGATTAACCATACTTTTGCAGATTACTTCCAGGCCCTCTACACTCAGGCCCTGAGGATGGATGAAGACCAGATGATAGAGCTCCTTAACCCATTGAACATTAAGGCCCTTATGGCAACAGAGAGCACAGCACAAGAGACCACTATTACACAGTCTGAGGTAGAGGAGGCAATAAAAGGCTTAAAGGGGGGAAATCGTGGGCTTGGATGGGCTGCCAGCTGAGTTCTATAAATCCTATGTGAATATTCTGGCCCCTATCTTGCTGGTGGTCTATGATGAAGCTTGCAAGTCTAGAGACCTCCCCGCTTCAATGCAGGAAGCTCTGATAACCTTCTTACTCAAACCTCGGAAGGACCCATCTTCCTGTGAATCATACCACCCGATCTTACTCATAAATATCGTTGCTAAGATTCTGGGCTCTATACTGGCAAGACAGCAGGCTATTGTGACACCAGCATTGAGACATGCTGATTAGTGTGGGTTCCTTCCGGGCCATCAGACGGTACATAACCTAAGATGCTTGTTCTATATTCTAGATGAAACGGAAGGGTGGAGTGGAAATTATGCAGAGTTTCTGTTCCTCACACTTTGGAAGATGGGGTTCGAGAACAATATGCTGGACTGAATCTGGCTGTTGTATACAAGACCCGAGGTGAGGTTAAGAACTGGTCAAGTGATCTCTGGTGCATTTAGCCTTGAGAGGGGAATGAGGCAGGGATGCCCGCTTTCCCCTCAGCTGTTTGCTGTAGTGATTGAGCCAATGGCACAGTTGATAAGAGAGTGACATGAAGGGCAGGGAATTTGGGTACATGGTCAAATACATAATATATCCTTATATGCAGATGATGTGCTGCTGTATATGTCAAATCCGGAGAGTGCATGGCCACAAGTTCACAAGACTATTTCTTGGGTGGGTATGGCATCCGGATTCAGTATCAATCTGTCTAAGTCTGACATTATGCCCTTGGGGATCTTAGGCTTTGTGGGCACGACACCCTCCCAATGTTAAAAATACACATAATGGAAGGTCATTTGGTCATATCTTAAGTCATTCACAAATGTGCACATAAATGAACCAAATATTATGTCACATATGCCTGTCTCATATTAAAAAACCTTTTATTAAGGAATACAAAATTCAATTTTTTTAATAATTGCACATGTATAACATCATATGCATCTCCATACTCAATTATTCAATTTAAAAAAGCTTTAGGTATCACACATCATCAACAATTTTATTTTGGAGGTACCAGTTGATCTCACACTTCTACTGCTGATGCTTAGGATTCGGTCCACCAATAACAATCACAATGTTTGTTATTTGGGGGATTGGAGCCTTTACACTCTCAATGGTAAGCTATAGGTCCGCAACTCTGTGAAGAGATATTATATCACGGGTCAGACCAGTGATGTATTTAAGTTTTTTGCTATGGCTGCTTTATTGACAAAATGAGAAATCGCCAGGCACTAGAAGCCTCAATGAGGCCCATTATATCTTGTTTGGCATGGGGAGTTGGTGAGGTAGTGTCTGGTGGAGACACAGGCACATATTGTTATGGTGCCCTTCACATTAGCCCCAACCAGCAGGGGGCACTGTTGTCCCCTGCTGCCATGGAGAGTGGCACTCTGGGGCACTTATCACCCAGGGTGCCATCTCTGCACCCAGGGAACCCCTTAGGGGGTTACCCCTAACTGGGGAACCTAATGAGGGGGTGCCAGCACAAAAAATGCTGGCACCACGGTGCTTTTGTAAAGCGCCGTTTGCGGCACATTTTGTGCTGTGCTCAGCATCTCTTGCGTGGCGTGTGGTGCATTTTGCACCCCAAAACGCCAATACCTTTCAGCATTGGTGTTTGTCAAGTACTTGCAATGGTGGTGCTGGAGCTTCCATGCTCCAGCGCAGAGCTCACCTTGTAGTGTATTGGCAGGAGGGAGGTTACAGAGCACTGTAGCCTCCCCCTTAAGTACCCCTCCCACAGGAAGTTGGAATTGGCTCAGGCATGTATCCCATGTCTGAGGACTGGTCCATTCCCAACTTCCTGTTTGGCCAAGTGGGAGGATCACCTGAAGCTGCTTGTCCTTGATTGGCTAAAGTGGTGCTGCTATATAAGTACCACTTTGGAGTCAGGACAGCGTCTTAACACTTTGTATAAACCGGTGTTAGTACCAGATGCTGGAGGTACTCCCTCCTGCTGCTCCTGCTTGTAAAGGCAAAGTCCTGTCTGGCTGTCACCTGCTTTGGAGAAGTGCAAGCTGCACTTCCCTTTTTTTGTTTCAGTGTTTGTCTTGTAGTTGTGTTCCTGTCCTCCCTCGTAGGGGAGAATTTTCAAACAGCAGTCATAGGCTCCAGGACTGGTGCTTCAAAGAGACTAGTGAGTGGGAAATAGGTTTAGAGTCAGGGAACTTTGTTGGTTGTTGGAGGAAGGAGACTTTTAAAGGGGTACTAACCCTTGTTCCTCTTTTGTCTCCTTCTCTCCAGGTATAACAACTCCTTTCCCCCTGAAGCATCTCACTGCTGCCACCGGGTGTTGGGTCATCCCCTCTTGTGTGTCTCAAGCGAAAGGGGGTGACTAGACGTTGAGGGGCAGTGGACTGTCATCACTCTCGCGACCGGGCCTAACACATATGGCTGGGAATAGATGAGAGAAAGAAAGAGATAAGTCAGCCCTATTATGGAATACTATGGTATCATGATTATTGTATGCGGATGTGGCCAGGAATGCTGGCAATGAAGGAGGTGAGTGATTGATGTTGTGTAATAGAAAGTTTGGATGTCACCCTTGATGAAGACCTGTAAAAGTAAAGGTTAGTGCTTATATAGCACTACAAACCATTAGGTATCAGAGTGCTGATAACAACAGTGACATCATTACCCCACAGCATGTTCCTGGTGTGGTACTCATTTTATAGACCTCAGAAGGATGAAGGGCTGAGTTGGCCCTGCTGGGATTCAAACCTGCAACTGCAGTCTTGCACAGATGTCAGAACAAGTACTCTACATGTAGTGCTATCTGACCGGCACTGTAGTTACATACGTGATGAAGTTTTATGAATAATATACTATATGTTGCCTGGTCTGGTACGGAGCTGGAAGTAACTCATGTCTACATAGGTTGTTAGTAAATGTGGATGATGGATATAATGTTCACTGAGAATGTGTTGATGAGGGGGCGGGGGGTTATTATTAAAAGTTTTAGGTTTGACATGGAATATGATTGTTGTTTGTTATATCAGCACAATGATACCTATTGTATACAGCCTTCAGCTAAAGACTGCCATACATGCACATTGTACTACCTGCTTAATCCATGCCATCATGCAGTTGTTAATGCATTGTATAAATTTGGCCTACGTATATAGAACCTGCCATGGATGGGTGAATGTATAGTGGGCCGGATAGCAGCTGCCAATTCCTGTTTATGATACACTACTATATGCTCTTCTCTCTAGGAGACAATTATTCTTTTAATGTACATTTGCTCTTTTTTTAATGCTAAGCTATAAGGCCCTGATTACGAGTTATGCTTTAAGTACCAAAACTTGAGGTAAAATGAGTTTACACTTGATTTGGTCGGTATGTACTTTTGGTGTTAAGTTCCAACTCGTAATTGGTCGGTAATGTACTTT
>JAUEJI010025463.1:0-10313 GCA_032275285.1 Desmognathus perlapsus
TGGACCCTTACCCTTGACGTTATATTGTCTCCTCATGAGCTACTCTACTTCTTCTCTGATTAACACTGCCCTTTTGCTCCTCTGATACCCGTGTCCCCACCCTGATCTCCACCCGTTGGATTGCCACAGAAGGCTTCATACTATAGTTGTTTCGAGCATAAATTTTATGGAGTAATATGCGTGGTTGACTGAGGCTGAATTGTACCCACCTTCACCAAATGTGGCTATTTCCTGTGCCTAACCTGCTATTCACATAGCACATTTTCTGCTTACCGCCACACAACATATAGACCGTATTACACTGGCTGTTAGATCAACCGAACTAGCGTTTTACTGTATGGTGAGAAAGGGTCCCTTAAACATAAGATACATACTTGCACCCAGAATATGAGTAGGCAAAGCAAGCAAGAAGGCACCAATCAGATAAGCAGGCAAGGGCATGGAAAGATTTGAACACAAATGTAGCTGCAGAAACTTGTACAGGGAGTAGCTCTGTATGGATATCAATCTGCAAGAAAGGGTTGGGCAGACATTGGGAAGAAGTGCGACAGGTGAAGGTGGATAATTGAGCACTTTAAAACACGGAGAGAAGTTGAAGAGGAGAAGGCCCATTGGTAGGATAGAATATAAGTCAATCTTACGGCTAACCCATGTGGAGTCTTAGCAAAATGAAAACAAAGATCAGGGTGAAGATTCCAGATTTTCAAAAGGTTACAATTGACGTGAACACCAATTACGCAAGTATTGGGAAGATGAAAGGGGTAGAACGTCAGGTGAAAAGTGGATAGTAGAAAAAAGGAGATGCATTGGAGACCGAAAGGTGTATGCCTCCATGGTTTATGGAGCTGGGCATGAGAGGTTGTTGTCACCCTATACTCAGTATCTGACAGGTTGCTAGTAAGGCAGTTGGCTAGCTTCAGGGTGTCAGACAGAAACATATAATCTGGGTGTCAATTGCAAACTGTAGGTTGGAGAATGAATGGAAAACACTGGGTTTGTCTGTCAGGACTCCTCCGCAGTCACACCCTCACCTGAAACGTGAAGACTCTCTGACCTCTGTCTCTCTCCCTCAGCCTAGTAGGCCCGGATATGGCCATCCACAAGCGTAAATGTAGTGACACCGGCCGCCACTCTGAGAAGGATGAGCTGCCGGAACCACCACTGATCAAACCTCGAAGGCACTCCCGACCTTCTGGTCTGCTTCCGGGTGGTCAGATCGTCCCCCGCCTGCAAGACATACAGACGAGTACTTAACATAAGTTTGTTTGCCTGTGCCAACCAGGCTACAAGACTTGTCCTTCCAACCAGCCCACCAGCCCCAAGGACCCTGAACCCACCTTCAGCAGTAGTGGCCCGGGCCCAGTCGCTGAGCTCTTCTCTAAAACCCACTACTTCGCTGGCAACCTCTTCCCGTCCTCCATTTTGGCACTGAAAACAGAGTGGATGGATAAACAATGACAGGTATTCAATACAGCCCCGCCCCCAAGGCCATAGACAAACCTCCACTCATCCAGGAACAAGCCTACCACAGCACTGGCACTGAAGAGACTGGCCCAGACAGGAAAAAGGGGCTGCCGCAGCTTTAGACCTCTCCACCCCTTCCTGCACAGACATGGACCATCGAACTGAACTAGCTACTGTGGCGGCCCGTGTGCCTCAGTGTAAGAAACTAACCTACCCCATGCCTTCCCCTGGCTCCACCGCACATCCAGAGCTAACTGCCTCACTAGCGCTCCCCTCTCTCTTTCCCCAAACCCCTGACGGGGAAAAAGCAGCGACATGGACCGACTCGTACACACAAAAGACAGACACAGATAAGTGCTTCTTCTCGTGTTGGCGACAGTTTGTCAAAGCACGGAATCCTGTGCCACCATTGCCCCGGAAACGGTGGCTCACGCCTACATTCTAAAACACTAGTCACGCAGGCAGCTCCAAGGGGCTGCCATGTGCAAGAGGTCCCCAAGCTTTGCAGATCTATCCTAGAGACCCTTCCAAGAGAACCAGCTCCTTCAGCAGAGCCAAGAGCTGCCACCGAGTTCCTGACATTGTCATGTGAGTAGGTTTACAGGATAAAGAGGAAAGGACAAAAGAGAGACCCTTGGTGAAAACTAATTAGAGAAAAATGACTGCAGAGAACTTGGAGTACCAGGAAAAGCAGAAGAAGAAGCCTGGGAAGAAAGAAGCCAGATAGGCATGGGTCTTTTTATTTTATAAAAGCCCTCGCATTTGGAAATTTTAATAGACAACAGAGATGACAATGAGGGGCAACACTCGATTGGTGAGTCAGGCAAGTTGAAGGGGACCATAGTATAGGAACGAGATAGTGATTAATAGTTGGATTTGGACTAGGGAGGGCGATGAGAGTTGATTTATAGGTTTCCAGAAGACATTTTTTGCCAGTAAAACAAGGTGTGACACATGGACGTGGTGGAATGTGCTATCTTTTCATCTTTGCTCTGTCCCAGATCTCTTTTTCTTCAAAAAATTGGTCAAGACCTTGATCTTTAAACAATACTTTACTTAGGCTGTAAATTAACCTTCTATTGATTACAGTTCACAGATGACATTTGACTGCCCCTGACTATTCTGTCTGATCCCGCTGGTTGAGTCGTTTGATTTGTTTGATTTGTTGTGTCTTGTTTGTTTCCTATGTGTCGCGCTTTGATGCCTCTGGGCTTGGGCGTGCAAGATATCAAATAAATAAATGGATGTCCTACATTGCATAAAGGCTGTTGAGAGCTATGAATGTGGTCAGGGGCAACAGGGAGTGAAGGAGCAAGACAGGTAGTGGGGACCAAAAGGACTGTAGAGCAAAGCATTGAAGAAATGTCAGCAAAGGGGAGTTAGGTCTTTAAGTAAAGTGCATACAATGCCAGACGTGCTTTAATAAAGGGGAGCTGGTGTGGGAGGGGTTCGAGAAGTATTGGGACCACTAGGTCATCTTCGTTCAGGCCTCTAATTTTATGGGTGAAAGAGAAACCAGACAGCAAGAGGGGCTAGGGTAAACAAAAGGTCAGAGAGCTCCAGTAGAAAAGAAAGGTAGAAGAACAGAACAGATAAAAGACATGGGCTTTTGGGTATAAGCAAGGCAAGAGCAAGTACCTGGGGAAAAAGACCAATAAGGATCAGGGGAAAGACATAGCACAGATATATAGACTGAAAGATGACATAATACAAAAGACAAGAAACAACCCTAGTAGGGTTTTCTTAGGTGTCTCTCTAGTCATCTAGATGTCCTCTAGATGTCTGAAGCTCACCACCTAGTTTATCTCATCACCATGTGCATCATGCCAGCCACACTTTCTACAATACCCACAATGCCAAGGCCAAATGCACAAAACAGTCCATACATACATACATAGGTTGTTTACCGTGCGTCTCGCCCGTGGGCCTCAGCGCACACTTTCATCAAACAAAATCATAAAGCCGTGACTAGACCAGGGGTAGAAGAGTCGTCATGAGGGAGTTGTCCTGCAGAAGAGGGGGAGCACTTAAGTGACATCCAAGAGTCCATGTACTCAGAATCACAAAACCATCATAAACATTTAGCACAGTAATCTTCAAACATTTGAGACTCGGGCCCTCCCTCCCCCAGTAATGTAAACTGGTAATATGTACTAACCAGCGATTCCCAAATAGAGTTCTTGGTCCTATTACGTCAGCTAAACAGTAGGTGCTGCTATATCTATTCTGTTTTGTGAAGTATGAATACACAGATACTGAATTTGATTTAAATAATATGTATTAGTGTGGTCTTCCTTAAAGGTTCAAGCCCCCCTGGAGATGGCTCTGGACCCCCAAGGGGTCTTAACCCCCAGTTTGAATACATCTGCACTAGCACAACACACAGTACATTCAACATTACCCTAAATTGGATTGTCATCCAAACACAGTGACATTTTCATGTAGCATATACTATCACCCAAGCTATCAATAAATCACCACCTGTTTTCTCACATCCTCAACCATGAAAATATGGATCATCAGCATACCTAGTTGCTACAATATCTAACACAGAATTCAAGTGTCCAAAAGTGGTGTAGGACATCATCCACAATTCTCCACGGTAGCAACTCGGACTAATAGTAGCACAACTGGTGCACCAGCATTCAAAACGTGCTAAACAACAAAATTGACCAGCTGAATACTAAAATTGCCACCAAGCGCCAGACCCTCCCCCCACTCTCACCACCACCCCCTCTGCCACCGCATCCCTTCAACTTCTCCCCCCTCACTGAAGCAAAAGTTGCTTCCATCATGAAGGGTCTTAACCCTCTCCTTGCAAAGGAGAGATCTGCCCAGAGCCAGTCATTGAGGAATGTGCCCCCGCCTTATTCCCTCTGATCACTCATTTCATCAACGCCTCTTTTGCCTCCTCTTCTGTCCTCACCTCCATCAAGGAAGCGTGGATCACTCCACTTCTCAAAAAACCTTCCCTCAACCCCATCGCCCCGACCAACTACCACCTCATCACAAATCGCCCCTTTCTCCTAAAAATCTTGTACCATGCAGCTTACCTGCAGATTCAAAAATACCTGGAGCAGCACAAACTGCTAGGCCTTTGTCGGTCTGGTTTCCGCTCGGGCCACGGCACAGAGACCACCTTGTTGGACCTCAAAATGCAGCTGGACAGCATCCGGGATGCCAGTGGCCTCGCCGTCCCTCTCCTCCTTGACTTGCGGGCAGCCTTCGACCTAGTCGACCACTCCAATCTCTGCTCTACAGTAAAATCTCCCCTGAAGCCACTGCTGTCTTTTTAACACCGGCCTTGCTTACCTCTGCGGTACAACAGCACCCCTGTCCTTGCCAGCTCCATTCCGCAGACTCCAACTCCCTCACTGTCCCACAGTAATCGAGAAAGCAAACAGGGGGCTCCTCCTTCATGGTGGGGGCACCTACCCTTTGGAACGCCCTCCCAGCCAACATCAGGAACAAACCCCCCTACTGGCTCTTCCACAAGATGCTAAAAACGCATCTTCTGTGAAGGACTTGTTGTGGTAAATGAACACTAGTAGCGAGAAGCACCACAATATTTAATGGTAACCAATCACTTCCTATTGTTTAGAAGCTCTTTCTTTCATCATCGTGAAGCGCACAGACGCTCATGGGTTAGTGCGCTATTCAAATGGCAAATTAGCTCAGTATAAGCAGTATAGAGCTCTTTAAATAAACAAAGTCTTCATCTCCATATTAAACAGATTTTTGCAAGTACAACCTCCCGGCAACAGTGCATTCAAGTCACTAAAACACCTTGGCACCATCGATCACACCAAACATACCACATATCAAACTCATAGCAAAGGGAGCATGCAAGACCTTCTAATATTCAGGCCATATTGCTGCCCTCTTGAAGGCATTCTGTTATAGAACCAACATATATTTCATCCACCATAAAAATATGGAGGGATATACTACAAGAAATTGTTCCTGCGTTGTTCAAAAAATGACACTAATATGAAAGTTCTTTCAATTAGAGTATGTATGCATTGGAATGAGTTGTAAAAAAGGAAAATCCTAAAACATTATATATTTAATAGCTTAATCTAGTGAAAAAAATGAAATAATAGACAATAAATAATATACTAGTTTGGTGTACTGGTTTCATCGGTTGTAGTATAGCACTGTCCCAACACACCAGTTCAGTCAGGCCTCCAGATAAGCAGCATAACAGCCATTTTAACTTTGAAAAATCAGGCAAATACTCCCACAAATTAAAAAAAAAGAGAGTAAAAATACTCCCAACATAAACTAGAAAATAGCAGTTATGCTATTAATGAATAAGTAATTAAATGCAAAGAAAAATTGGTTTGCAACAACATTTCTGTGTTTACAAATTCAAATATATTTTTACTTACCTAAAAATGTGAAGGTCGGCATAACATTTTTTCATTTTTACTTCCTAAAAATATAATTTTACTCCAAACTTCCAAAGGTAGAGAGTAAAATACTATCACTTCTTGATATTATCTGGAGACCTGAGTTCAATGGTCATAACAGCATGACAACCGGTTTATCACACCCAGAAGGCACAAACAAATTTACTGATTTTTCAAAACTTTCCTCTATATGCATGCATGGATTACATCATCAGCCTCGCTACCCCTCACCATGTCACTGAAAAAGTTATTCTTCATGTTACTCCCACCAATCTGAGCACAACATTAACAAACACTCATTAAATAAGATATGCACAATTAAATTTAAAACACTCAGTTTCCTAGTATACACAAGAAGGTTACAAAAAGATAACTCTACATTCCTCATGCAAATGAAACTTTACAACGAACCTCTTTCACCAGACAGAAAAATGAACACTATTCAGTGTTAGAAATTAAGCTGTTTTATTAGCAAATGGTCAGGCTCAATTGGCTTAGATTTTAAACAGCCTCTAGTAAGATGATCCATGTGATGAAAAGCGTTTCCTTTACTTGCACTACATGCACCTCCTCTACTTTTAAATGGTAACAGATATTTTGAAATCCCAGAAGAATTTTCACACATTTGATGGTGATCTACACATCCTAGCTGATTTTTGCAGACTCTATCTGTACTGGTCCGCAAATTATCAGTCCTATTGCTTGCTCTATGTACCTTATCTGCTCTGCAAAGCCCCAGACATTCTACATTGTGCAGGTCTAGCCTTGATGCTCTGCCACCCAGTTAAGAAGCCCTGCACCTGCCTTCTTATGTTTCTCTACATGTACCATCCGTGCTGCTCTGTGCCTATATCCTAGCACACTGCCTTGCTCTACTCCTTTTCACCCTTCTAGATGCGCTCATCTGCTCCCACCTACCTGTGCTCAGCTGGTCCCACACGCCATGATCCATTACACCCGATTGCCCTGTGCTACTCTGTTCATCCTTTCTCAACTACCCTGGTCGAGACCTACCTCTTCATCTAAATTTGTCTGTACCCACACCTTTAGTCACACTGGTATGTTCCTGCACAATGGCCAGCACCCAGACCTTCACCACACTAAGCGTACATTAAGGGTGCAAACACGTAGGTGTGCTGATCTGCACATGCACCTTCAGTCTCTGTTCAGCACTTGCAAGCTCATGTTGTATATCCCACACTCGCTCAGCCACAAGGTCCTGCACATTATCAGCAGCCACAGCCACAGAATCCCTAATCAGACTCTGATGCTGTAGTACATTTTACTTCAGACCGCTATACCAAAACGAAAGTCAGAGAAGCCAAACAGCCAACCCGAAGTCACAAAGCAGGGCGCTCGAATCAAAAATAAGGCGCATCAGGTTCTAAAACTACTTTTAATTTCGAACCCTGCTACTTGATAACTTCTACCAAAGTCTCATAACCATGAAGATCAATGCACTATTTGCCGTTAAAGGGACACTAGCATGCTTTCCACAACTAAAGCCCAGCTTACAGAGCATGAAAAGTTAGTTACAAATGGTGTTTTGTTTCTGCAGAAGGATGGCTGCATCATCATAAAAAAAACATTTAAAAGTCTGGTTTATTTAGATTTTGGTGGAGAACCGTTATGGTAATTAACTGTCAGGAAGTTTGTAGTTTACCGTGGAAAGGTTTTCTGAGTCATGAAACGATGGGCGCCTTTTATTGCTTGCGTAATTATAAGGGAGAGATAGTTACAGCTTCAAAGAACTGCGCTGCGTAAACCAGTCACTGATAAAGCAAGATGCCCTGGGGAGGCCCGTTGTGCTGCCAAAGTAGAAATGAGCACCACAGAGTCAGAATAATATCAGTTATCCTAAAACATGCAAGTCATTTGTTTCTTCATATCCATGTTGCTCTGACGTCTACGCACATGGCACTGCTTTCGTGTGTAACACACCCATAGGGGTGCTAGTGCCCCTTTAAGAACAAAAACGCAGATTGCCCCTTAAGAACAATCTGGGCTGCTACTATTGCAGTCACCCATTACAAATATTGAAATCGTAAACCTTTTAGAACATAACCTTTCTAGATCTTAATACTATGTTTACATGTCTCAAACAATCAATCGACAAAAAGGATAGTCTACAAACCATAACCCAAAAGCCTCATTTAATTTCTGGCACTAGTGAATGCAGCCCTCATAATTTAAATGCACTCAACAACATGTAGGCAATTGAAATTCTCATCTTTCTCAAGATACCAGCACTTGATCTTAATGGCTTCTACAAATATTACTTGATCACACACCTCCCGCTTCTTGACAATATCAAAGAAGGATTACAGACATCCAAAATTGCGCTAATGAACACAAAACCGCTAAAGTTATACCAGTCTATCTTAAGATCAAGATGTAGCCTAGAAAAATCCGTTAGAGAGACGATGCACATACAGGACTACGTCATTACCAGTTTCCTGTTGTGCGTAGGTATTTTAACAGAGATTGGTACAATCTACTGAACCATAATGCACTGATCAATATCTTTTATAACATCATAGATAAAGAAGGTAACACACTATTTTGAATCACCTCTTAACTGGTGTATCACCTCAGTTTGGCACAATGGGGCCTTCTAGTTCATCAACTATAAGTCATATAGTTCCTGAGTAACAATCCTTTACCCCACAATTTTCAACAAAAACATAGAGCATGTTAAACAGCATGTAATAGAAATCTAGAAAGAAATGGTAATGCAGACATCACATTTTTTTCAAACTCAATATATCCCGCCCTCCCCAAAAAGGTGTACCAAATGTTTTAACTTAGTCTAAAAAATGAAGTATCAAGCAAAACCTGTACATACAAAGTACTGCATAATTTCTGCGTATTTCAATAAAATATGCTGTATAATCCTTAAACGTCTCCTAGATAATTTTAAAATGTGTGCTTTACAATCCCGCTGGCCCTGCGCTTGTCCATGTATTTATCGGCTGCTAGCCTTGCTGCTTCTGTCTGCATATTTGAATCAGCACTTTGTGTGTCTGCTCTCTTTGTGTCAAGGGAGGGCTCTCTGTATGTGCATGCATCAGGGGCTTGTTCTGATTTTAATTGGGCAGTAATCTGTTTATGTGTATCAGAAGCTTTAGTTTGTCTATGTGTATTGGGAGCATATACACACCTGTGTGACTGTTGCTGTGTGTGTGTGTTTATTGGTCAAGAACTGGTCTGGTGTGTCAGGTCTGCGAATGAGTGTTTGTGTACATGTGTTGGGGACAGCTTCTCTTTATATGTCAAGGTTGAGTCTATGTGTCCATTAAAGATTGATGTTTGGGTGTTGACATACTTAGATGATGTGTGAATGAGGGTTGGAGTCTGTGAATGGTGAGGACTGTGTTTAAGGCTTCTCTGTGTGCAAAGGGTACAAGCATCCTGCTGCTCAACACTAATTCAATCCCTTCCCTGCTCTCACCTCAGGCTTCTAACTCTTTCCCTACATTATGCCAACATTGTCAAAATGAAACAAATTGCAGATTACACACAGATCAATTTTAGTAGAAATCACCTGCATCTATGACTTCCATTAACTGATGCGTCATCTGTCCCTTATCCAAGCTCGTATATCCAATGTCTACTTAAAAATCAACACCATTAAGAGTTCATTCATCTTCCTAGGAAACCGCCCTAAATGTACCCGTCCGGTTCTGACTAACAAAAATTATACTCAAAGGATTCATACCACAACTCATGCACTGAGCTAAATCATTTTGATTCTTCAAAATCATTAGCCTCGCCTTCAAGATAAACATCACCAAAATACTTGGACCACATGGTCCAGCTCCCGCTTCTTTCTTTATTCTTGCCCTAAGATTCATATTGCATGACAGTGGCAAAGATCTACCCGCAGGATGCCTCAGAAACCACCATTACCCCTCTGAAAGCCATTTACAAAGCATCATGTTGCCTCATCATTGAACTGTGAATCGCATCACTCATGTATTCAGAGAACTGCAATGGCCACCACTCACAACATAAATCACATTCAAAAGAGCATGCATGCTTCACTTACAAAGCAGTTGCAACAATATTACTTTCTAGCTATGAATCTCAACATCTACAACTAAAACTTTAAGAACAGAGAGAGAGGAAAACGTTGCTGAAGTTGAATCGCATGCTGGAATCTGACGCCAACTTCAACAGGCCTTTTTTCAGTATGTGCCTTACCTCTGCAACAAGATACATACACAGACTGTACTGGCCCCTTTATATTACACTTCAGAGAGAACTTAAGGACGCTACTCTACAAAGAACATGTTTAAAACAAGCATTAGTAATCCCAACCTTTTCTGAGTTCCCCGTTATTGGATTACGTATGGATTACGTATGTAGGAAATGTTTGTGTTGTAATTATTAAATGATCTCCATCATTTGTCAATATTTTGGCAACTCCTAGTTTAA
>JAUEJI010026567.1:0-10302 GCA_032275285.1 Desmognathus perlapsus
GTGCGGTAAAGGTACATTACCGCACGCGGTACTGTACTTTTTGCGGTACGTACCGCGTGCGGTAATTTACCGCACGCTACGTAATTTGCCCCTAGATCTCCAGTGTTGTGATTCTTCATAGATTCACATTGCTTGTTTGTAATAACCCAAGTCGTCAGACTGGGAGATCAGAGAATTTCTTTTTGTATATAATAGCTATATAGACAGCTCCTTTCTCCTTGCCCTCTCTGGGTGCTGCAGCTGTACTGCCAGCAGATGGTAGTCTCAACCCTCCACAGTGGAAGCCAGCTCACACAGGAAACAGCTCAGAATCTTTCTCCGCCTCGAACAAGCAACAAGGGAGATTCGGAGTCTACTGATTTCTTTCCAGTTTTGGAAAATATTGTATTTTGGAATCTAATTTCGAATTTTTTGTGAACTCTGAGGCTCCAGGGGGTCGTTGCTGTCAGGAGGACCTTAACTCAAGGCCCAGGAGGGCCAATCTGGCCTGACAGGCCCAGACCCCTGGTAGGCCTCACTTACAAGCATGGCTTCTGAAGGAGAGGGGTTCCCCCTTTTTCGAACATGCCCGGATTTTGGGGGTAAAATGGGAAGGGAGGACCCACATAAGCGATGTATGCACTGCCTGCATCGTCACTACCACAATATTGCGGAATGCTCCCTCTCTCAAGGGTTCTCCTCAAGGACATGTCAAGACAGAAGAGCTAAGGTCTTAGCAAAGGCCTATGAAAACCCCAAAAGGCACAGGAGTGCATCTCCTGGTGGTCAGAAGAAGAAAAGGCTCAAGGAGTCCCACAGGGCGGCCTCTTTTGATGCCTCTAGAGACAGCAGCACGGCATAGTTTATGAGTCCGACGTCGAGACCTACGACGTCACACATGGTGACAAAGCTGACGTTGGCTCGCAAGAAGAAAGCGGCACTGATCCCATCGATGCCGGGAAAACCGTGGAAGTTGACAAAATCACCATTGACTCTGACTGCACTTACGACATCGAAGACGCCTCTGATGTCGAGGGTCCCACCTCGATGAGGGTCCCACCTCATCGACGTCGACCATGGAGACAAAGTCGACAGACACAGTCGAATTACTACCCGGTCCAGAGGACATTAATTTGGACTGTGACCAACTGACACTGGATTTGAGGCCCCCCTCGCCTCTAATCAATCTGGATGTCTTCGACCACCCGGGATCGTCAACGCCGGCCCCTTCGGCGCCACCACCCACTGGAGTACTGGATGAAGTGCGACGTATATTGGCGGAGCACACTATGACCATGGAAAAAACTTGGCACGTATCGGTGGATGCCCGTAAGGAAGAGCTGCGCCAAGCAAGAGACCTAGCTCACTCTTCAGCTGCTCTTCAGCTGCGCTTATGGGATGGCAAAGTGCAACACATTGAGGAGGAGCGTCAGCTTCACCAGTTAGAGATAGAGAGAAGGAACACGGGTTCCCAGTCCCCTGTACACCATCACGAGGAAGAGGCTAAAGGGGACAAAGAGGATGGAGAGGAGGAAGAAGAAGAACGGGCAGATGTTGGTGCTGTCGCTGTGCTAGTGAGGGGCAGCGAACTGCCCCTCGCTAGCACAGCGAGGGCAATCGCTATTTTGCTGTTTGTCATTAGGATTATTAACGACAAACGCTAATGGCAGCCACAGGCTGCCGTTAGTGTTTGTCGCTAATTTGATCCGAGCGACACTCGCTTATCTCTGGGCATGCAATCCGCATGCCCAGAGATTAGTGAGAAGATGCCGCGCATGCTCAGTGAACTGTGAGCGACACAGTCACTCACAGTTGACAAACATGGGCTCGCGAAGTCCACCACCAACATCTGCCCGGAAGTGGTAGAAGAAGAGTACGAGGAGGAGTCTTACCCGAGGGGTCCTAAAGATGATGAGTGGGACATCCCAGTCCCTAAAGAAGGAGCCCCTTACGAACCCAAGCTCTCCCCCCTGACGATCTAGCGATGTATGCTAGCTTGCTGCAGAGGGCGGCTGCGCATTTCAAGGTGCATATGCCCCAGCCAGCACCTTTGACCAGCTTTCTCTTGGAGAAACTTGGAGAGTCGTACCATCCGCTAGCGGCTTTCCCTATTGACGCGTATGTCTGGGGCATAGGCCTTCAAATGATTAAAGCCCTGGTGAAAACGCCGGCAGTGAGCGTGCGGCAGGAGAAGAAGTACCGTCTGCCGGATTCGGATCCTCTGTCGCTCAGAGGACAGCCATCCACTGAATCCATTGTGGCAACCATGGCTAGGAAAAGATCCGCGAACACGACCATGCTCATCACCCTCCCGCCTGAGAAGGAGGCAAGGAAGCAAGACACAGCGGGTAAGAAGGTTCTTGCTGGCGGTGCCTTAACAGTCAGAGCGGCGAATAGGGCAGCTTTGTTAGCGCGCTATGACAGAGACCAATGGGATGGTTTTGCGGACCTCATCCAATACCTACCAGAGGGAAAAAGGCAGTTGGCGGAAAACTTTGTTTGCGGAAGGTCGGTTGTCAGACAACAACATCCTCAGGACTACCCTGGAAATGGCAGACTCAGGTTTTTCAGCAAATCTTCCAGGCGGTGCTCCTGAGGATACAGGCTTGGTTAGTGGCCGGGAAATTCCCTCAGGACCTGCAGGCAAAGGTCATGAACTTGCCTTTTGAGCGGGACAATCTGTTCGGAAAAGCAGCAGACGACGCCCTCTTGGCGATAAAATCTGAATGGGAGGCGATGAAGGCGATGGGCATCCTGCCACAATGTCGCCCATGGTCCTTTCGCCCCTGTGGTCGTGGGAACCAGAGGAGCTCGTTCCATCAGCGCCAGTATCCACAGCCACAATCCACGAGAGGGCATCAAACGTTTTGTAGACCCCGTAGAGGAAACAGGGCAACGAGCAAGACACCGCCACAGACACAGCACAACCAGGCCTGACTCGGTCAGGGCCTGCTCCCCCGGAGCCTACCACGATCGGGGAACGCATTCAGGAGTACCATCGGCTTGGCAGGAGATTACATCCGACAAGTGGGTTCTCCAACTACTTGTCGAGGGACACACCATGGAGTTTCTCAAAAGACCACTAGACATTCCACTAAGGCCCGTCCGGGAACAGCAACATGCACATTTCTTGCAGGCAGAAGTGCAAGAGCTTCTGACCAAGGAGGCCATAGAGCACGTGACGGTATCCCAATGAGGGCAGGGTGTCTATTCCTGCTACTTCAAATCCCGAAGAAGAAGAAAGGACATCGACCTATTCTCAACCTCCGGCCTCTTAACAAATATGTGAGAACACAGTGCTTTCTCATGGTAACGCCACAAGCGGTAGTGACTCTGCTGCGACAAGGCGAATGGATGGCGTCAGTAGACCTCCAAGATGCCTCCTTTCATATGCCCATCCACGTGAGACACAAAAGGTGCCTGAGGTTTCTAGTGGGCGACGACCACTACCAATACAAAGTGCTGCCTTTCGGATTGAAGTCAGCGCCGAGAGCATTCACGCAGTTCCTAGCACCAGTGGTGGCACATCTATGGAGGCAGGAAGTGTGACGACTGGCTGATCAAGGCGGAATCCAGAGCAAGGACGCTGTCAGCCACAGAAAACTGTCTACAGCTGTTTGCGCGCCTCGGCTTGAAGGTAAACCACAACAAATCAGACCTACAGCCCAGCCAAAAACGGATCTTTCTTGGGGCATTGCTGGACACCGAAGAGGGCTGTTACCGCTCTTCGGACGACAGGATCAACACCATAATTTCAGCGGTGCGCAGGCTATATGAGAGACGGACGGCCATGGTAAGAACATGGAAATGGTTGATGGGGCAGATATCGTCGTGCATCTACTTGATACCGCATTGCAGGCTGCACATGCGCCCCTTGCAGGAGATGCTATTCGACCAGTGGTTACAGACAGATAGCGGATGGGACGATGTGATCACAGTGACATTGGGAGGAAAGCGTTGCCTCAAATGGTGGATGCAAACAGTGAATTTGATCCAAGGCTTTCCCATGGTGCAGGAGTCGCCACAGCACACGACCACCACGGACGCCTCTCTGACAGGCTGGGGTGTGTTACGGTGCCCTTCACATCCCTGGCCTGCAGGGGGTGCTGTCATCCCCTGCTGCCAAGGAGGGAGGCGCTTTGGGGCGCTTATCGCCCCAAGCGCCTCCTCCACGCATGGGGGAGCCCAGGGAGCTCCCCCTAGTCAGGGGGGTTCCAATATGGAGGCGCGCGTGCAGCACTGTATAAAAGTGCTTCAGCGCTGTTTGAAAGCGCTGCAGTGCTGTAATGCAAATGCGCGTGCAGCGCTACACTTACCTGTTTGTTGGCGCTGGGGGGAAGTTACAGAGCCCTTGTGACTTCCCCCTTTGTGTCCTCCAGGCTGGAAGTTGGAATAGCCCAGACATGTATTCCATGTCTGGGGACTGGGGACTGGTCTATCCCTACTTCCTGGTTTGGCCAATTGGGAGGAGTCCTAGAGGCTGATTGGCTACAGTGAAGCTACTATATAAGCTTCACTGTGGAGCCAGGTCAGCGTCTGAACACTCTGTCTCACAGTGTGTTCAACCAGGCGCTGGAGGTACCCCCTCCTGCTGTCAATCCTGCTGAGGCGAAGCTCTGCTAGGCTTTGGCCTCTTTTCATGCAAAAGTGCAAGCTGCACTTTTGGGCTTTGTTTGTTCTGTGTTGTCCTTTGTTTGTGTTCCTGTCCTCCCCCTTAGGGGAGAGTTTGTGGACAGCAGTCCTAGGTTCATTGCCAGGCACCTCGAAGAGATAGGTGAGTGGGGAGCTGATCCTGTATCAGGGGGTTCTATTGTGTATTGGAGAGAGGAGGCTCTTAAAGGGGTACTAACCCTTTTCTCCCTTTTGTCTCCTTCTCTCCAGGAAACACAACCCTGTCCCCCTGAGGTGTCTCACTGATGCTGCCGGGCATTGGGTCACCCCTTCTTGTGTGTCTCAAGTTCAAGGGGGTGACTAGATGTAGGGGGGCAGCGAAATATCGTCGCTCACACGACCAGGCCTAACAGGATGCTCATCTGGAAGATCAACAAGTGCAAGGCGTATGGTCGGAACAGGAACAAGAGCACCACATCAACGTGCTGGAGCTCAGAGCTGTTCGGTTGGCTCTGAGAGCGTTCTTGCCCGTCATCAGACAATCAGTGGTTCAGATCCTTACCGCAACACAACCACCATGTACTACATGAGAAAACAAAGTGGGACATGATCCAGAGTGCTGTCAAGGGAAGCGCAGACGCTATGGCACTGGACCATCAGCCCAGGGATCTCGCTTCAAACATACCATGTGGCAGGGAAGAAGAACACGCATACGGATCACCTGAGCAGGGAGGTGGCCTGCATGCACGAGTGGGAGCTCTCTACCAGAGGTCGACCTATTCGCTACAGGGGACAATCACAAATGCGAAAGGTTCGCGTCCAGATGCAGGGAGAGCGGCTCAGAGGGAGACGGGCTCTTGATCCCATGGACAGGAACTCTAATTTACGCTTTCCCACCAATACCATTGATCCCCAGGATTCTGCAATGTCTGAGAACATGCGGAGTAGCGATGATTCTGATCGCCCCATATTGGCCACAGCAACTGTCGTTCCAAGAGCTTCGGTAGCTGTTCAGATGACCCCACTGCCAGCTGCCACCAGGACGGACTTGTTTTGATGAAGGACGGCGGCAGAACTTGGCACCCATACCCTCCGTCACTGCATCTCACGGCGGGCGTGGTTCCCGAGGTTTTAACCTATGGTCATCTAGGACTCCCACAGGAATGCATGGAAATTCTCCGAAAGGTGAGAGCTGTCTCTACAAGACACGAATGCAGCCAAATGGAAGCGGTTCTGCAATTGGTGTGCGGAAGGAGAATTACATCCGGTTCAGTGTCAAGACCACGAGGTGCTCCCTTACCTGCTGAAGCTGGCAAAGGGGGGATTGCAACACGGTTCAGTTAGGGTACATCTGGTGGCCCTTACCTGTTATAGTAAAGGACCGGATGCACGATCACTGTTCAGAACACCAGTGGTGGCACAGTTCTTCAAGGGTCTACTGAGGGCGTCTCCACCGGTCAGGAGACCTCCACCGAAATGGGATGTCAACTTAGTTCTCTCACGACTTATGTTGGCGCCCTTTGAACTGATACACAAGGTCGACCTTTGGCACCTTACCCTGAAGGTGGCCTTCGTTTTGGCATTAACATCAGCCAGGAGGGTGGCCCCACTGGCCCCACTTTCGTCACAACTGGTGGCAGCGGTGGGATCACCGCTGTGCAGCACCATATGTCCTGGGACAAGACACTTGGTTTATTTCTAAGAGTGGTTACTTTTTGGAAGCTTGCTTCCCCTTCTTTTGGTAGTGTAAGCATCTAAGTGGTTCGCAGCATCCTAGCAGTATGTCCAGTCAGCCACAGGCGGGCCTGGATTGGGTTGCCGGGGCACCGCTTGAAGAGTTGGTGGAGTGGGCAAGGTCGTTGGGTCTAGACGTGGGGTCCAGGTCCAGAACGAATACGGTGAGGGCTCAAGCCACCCGGTGGTTAGAGGCTCACCTGATGCCACCACCGGCCATCAGTGCATCCCGACCGGTGTGCCCCACCAAGGAACGACCAGCCTCCGAGGAGGTGGTGTTCCAACGCCCTCCCTCAGCCCAGGTGAGGGCCCCCGTGGAGGTGGCTTCCCGAAGGAAGCCCTCCACGCCCAGGGGTTACACATCGAACTCCCTGGGGCTTGACTCCTCAGGAGGTGAGTCGAGTGGATTGTCGAAGCTAGGGACAGGGCCCCCACGCAGAACCAGCAGAGGGCCCTGTCCCCAGTCTCATCTCGTCATGAGACTGACAGAGAAGCCAGCATTCGAAGAGGGATGTCCCACTGGGGGGCACGCCCAGCACCGGAGGAGAGCATACGGTTCCAGCCTGTGAGCGATGCTGAGGCCAAATACCACAGCAACAGGAGGGAGCTTCAGGGAGAAGCCAGATGACAAACCTTCCAGCGTGATCCTCTTCCGAGGGACTAGTCTACTCCAGTGTTCTACTGGGAGTGGGGAGCCCGGCAAGGGGGCTACCACTCCGACCGAAGGGGCCAAGGGCCCCCGACGAGGGATTGGAGGGCAAGGGCCAAAGTCGTGCAATTCCTGCCTTCCTCTCCAACAGGGATTCCTCCAGGCCCCAGAAACTGACCTGAGTACCATGCACCGTCCGAACCAGCTCCTCACTCTCTCACCTCCCGTCTGCTACAGCGACAGTTTGACCTGGAAGAGGCAAAGCTTATCGAAAACAAGAAAATGAGAGATGTGCAGGAGAGGCTCTTACAGCTGCAACTGGATGCAGCGGCTCGACTCACTGGACCTGCTGGTTTGGCAGGCCAAGGTCAAGCATCCAGGGACACCACCCTCATTAAAAACGAGGGACACCTGATCCAGCCGTGGAGCGAGGGGGAAGACCCCTGTGAGTATCTCAAACTGTTTGAGAGTGTGCACGGCTGGAGAGGTGCCTGCTGGTGTGCAAGGACTCTTGTTGGTGGTGATGAGCGCTCCCCCTCGGCTACTCTGGGGCAATGTGAAGGTCCGTGCTCTCTTGCATAAGAGTTTTGACTTTACTGCACACTCTTTTCGTCTCAACCTCAGGAGCCAGTCCCGTGGGGACCATGACACTTATCTGGCCCTTCTCAGGAACAGCAGTCGAACTTGTGACTGCTGAATGGCACTGGAGAAGGCCACGACTGTGGAAGAGATCAAAGATGTGTGCATTAGGGAGGTGCTGGTAAAGTCTGTGCCAGACCCCCTCCGAATTGTGTTGTTGGACTCTGGTCCCATGTCTGCCACAGACAAGGCACAAAAGGCGCACAGCTGGGAGAAAAATCGCCAGCATGTGAAGGCTGAGAGTACAGCCGCCAAGAATACTACTGCTAATTCTAATGTTCTAAACCACCCTTTCTGTCTTTTCACACGGATAAAGTCAGACTACGGATGCATCCGAACTTCCTACCTAAGGTGGTGTCCGCATGCCACCTTGACCAAACAGTGACATTGCCCCTTTTCTTTCCGAATCCGACAACACCCGCAGAGCAGGCACTCCACTCACTGGATGCTAGGCTTCTGCTGCAGTTCTATTTGGAGAGGACAAAGGACTTCAGGAAAACGGATAGACTGCTGATAGCCTTTGGGGACCGCAACAAGGGAAAAGTGGTTCCCAAACAAACAGTGGCCAGGTGGATCAAAGATTGCATCAAAGAATGTTATGCATTGGCACACAAGCAACTACCAGGGAGAGTGACAGCACACTTCACAAGAGGGAAAGTGGCGTTCCTGGCCAACACACTGCTTCTAGACATCTGCAATGCTGCCATGTGGAGGTCAGTGCACACCTTCACCCGGCACTACTGCTTGGATGTGGATGCCAGAGCTGAAGCCAGAGTCGGCCAAGCGGCCCTGCGCACACTATTTTCCTGACTGCCCTGCTCTCCCGCCTCCCAGGTGAGACGAAGTTATGTGCTGCTTGCCAAACTGTGTATTACAAATAAGCAATGTGAATCTATGAAGGATCACAATACTGGGGATTAAATTAACTGTAACTGTAACTGTAGATCTCCAGTATTGGATCTGTTACGGTGCCCTTCACAGCTCCAGCCACCAGGGGGCGCTCTGGCACCCTGGCACTGAGGAGGAGGGCGCTTTGGGGCGCTTTTCGCCCAAGCGCCCCCTCCGCGCCTGGGGGCACCCCTCAGGGAGATCAGCCCCGAAGCGCCGGCGCAATAGCCAGTGCAGCGTGCGCCACGCTGTGCAAAAACACCTCGAAATTCATTTCGAGGTGCTTTTATAGTGCCCCCCTCACTGCCAGCGAGGGGGGCACTAGCGCTGGCGCTGGGGGTGCACCGGGTATCCCCCTGTGCCCTCCTAAAATTTCGGACCGAACAGGAAGTTGGAACAGCATAGACAGACTTTAGGTCTATGGACTGGCCTGCTTACAAACCTCCTGGAAAATGACCACTGGTGAGGAGCCCAGAGGTGATTGGCTCCTAGAGGGCAGCCTATAAAAACCCTCCAGGGAACCTGGGACAGTGTCTGAACACTTTGTTTCACTCAGTGTTCGCCCGCGATAGAGGTACCCCCTCCTGCTGTCAGGTGTTGGAGAGGTGAAGCGCTGCTCGGCTTCTGCCTCATTTTGTAAAATGCAAGCTACACTTTACTTCTATTTGTTAAGTGTTTGTCCTGTGTTTGTGTTCCTGTCCTCCCCCTTAGGTGAGAGTTCATGGACAGCAGTCCTAGGTTCCACGCCAGGCACCTCGAAGAGATAGGTGAGTGGGGTCTGGGTTCTGCTTAGTGGGGTTCTGTTTGTGCTGGAGAGAGAGGAGATTCTTAAAGGGGTACTAACCCTTTTTTCCTTTTTGTCTCCTCTCCAGAGAACACAGCTTTATCCCCCTGAGGTGTCTCACTGCTGCTGCCAGGCATTGGGTCACCCCTTATTGTGTGTCTCAAGTTCAAGGGGGTGACATGATGTTGGGGGCAGCAGAATATCATCGCTCACACAACCAGGCCTAACACCTAGCCTGCTCTAGAATCAGAGGTGTAATTGGAAATGGCTGGGCCTTCCCAGACAGGCTGCTAATGCCTGGATCTCCTTGCCATTTGGCCTGTACCAATAGAGAAACTTGCTTCCCTTTCACAAAGCCCTGTAAACCTGCCTTTTTGAATAATTGACACACTCCCTCTTGTTCCTTCTGCTTTTCTGTAATTGTGTCCTGTCCTTCTTGCTATGTCTTGTGTGCTTGTGTGTGCCCTGAGGCCTGTGGGTTTTGGTGCAAAATAAATAAATAAATAAATAAATAAATAAATAAATAAATAAATAAAATATGGTCACAAATGTGTTGTGTTCTTAAAAATCCTTTTTGCACCATGTATTGCTAGAAGACAACTTATGGCTCATTCAGCCCCTTGTATTGTAAAGGTTTTCTTCCTTTTAGAGATGGATGTGGGTTTCCAAGATGGCCTTGCTAAAAAAATTAACAGTGACTAGATATTAATATCCCAAGATTCTATAGCAGACTGTAGGATTGTACTAATTTCCTCACCCATGGCTTTTGTTCATTAGCAGTTCACACTTGATCAAGCAAGGTACACTAATTGGTAGGCATTTGGATCAGTGGGAACCCATCATATATTGTTGTTATATAAGACACAATCTAGGATAATGACATAAATAATGTCTGATCCATCTTTTCAAATATCGTGGTCCACAAGCAAGGTACACTTGGTGGAGATTGTGACAAGAGGCAGGACTGGGGTAGCGAACCAGCCTGCTTCGCACAACCCTCTGGCAGTTTCGGCTCCTG
>JAUEJI010027669.1:0-10273 GCA_032275285.1 Desmognathus perlapsus
CCCACAGGCTATTTTTTCCCGACGGCGGCGCGTCAGCGCCGGCGCGTCGGGGCCTGTTACACGGGCCTGTCTGCGCCATTATATAAGCACTGAAGCTCTTGCTGGCCTCAGGTACGCTATCACTGCATCTGTAGTGCTTTAAAAATCGTTCCTCATTGTGCGCTAATACTTGTTGATTTGCCATTCATACATATGTGTTGTTATACTTGAAGTTTTTAACCTTTATCCGTGCTATTACTTTTTAACCTGTTTATTTTAAACCATACTTGTACTTTTATGGTTTTACTCCTGCATAGGTTTTATTTCGCTTGAATTCTATTTTATTCTGTGCATTA
Organism: Desmognathus perlapsus; assembly: GCA_032275285.1. Classification (NCBI taxonomy): domain Eukaryota; kingdom Metazoa; phylum Chordata; class Amphibia; order Caudata; family Plethodontidae; genus Desmognathus; species Desmognathus perlapsus. The sequence goes on from JAUEJI010027669.1 coordinate 336, forward strand.
GTTCTGTCCTTTGCTGCCGTTTTTAAAATGTGTTTCCCTCTTGCTCTCAGCTGAATCCGTTCAAGTTGAACATATTACGCTGCTGATTCAACTCATTACTATAACTTTCACCCCTGGTGACTTGTACTGTGCTTGAGACCCACCACCTTTTGCATTTGTATTACACCCAAGAAATCGCCATCTTTAAATCTCTGGTTTCTGCCTCAGCCTCTACCTAGCCCTTTGTAGCTGGCTATAATACGTAATCCGGTGCCTTTAAATTGCCATAGGATTGAATGTGATCCTTTGTATTGCACACTTGTATTGCACACTTGTACTCCATTAACCACTATTCTGTATCTTACTACGTGTTACTGTTAATTGATTCTACTAGTGGCACTCTGACTATTTGCTATTTTGCACAATCAGTACCCTACGCTAGAATAGTTGTGTATTGGCAGCTTGCTGCCTCTGTAAGAGCTAGAACTACATTACCCAGAGTGCCCACAGGCTATTTTTTCCCGACGGCGGCGCGTCAGCGCCGGCGCGTCGGGGCCTGTTACACGGGCCTGTCTGCGCCTGTCCGCGCTGACTAGCGGCTAGCGTGGTTGGAGGCTAACATGGCTAATTCTGCTTATTTTGGTAAGAACTGGGCCGATGCTCTAAATTTTTGGAACAGTTTGTGTCCTGGGTATATTAGCTCTCCTGCCATGCTGGACGATTCAAATGAAACCCTGCTAGAGGATTATGGGCAAGTAGGCCATTACTACTCTCATGCGTTAGCTGCTAGGGTTATTGGTTGGTCCCGTTATTCAATATGCTACAAACATTCACCCCCAGAAGTTACCTGTAGTAGCGACATTGCTACCTCCTCCAGCTATAGTAGCGAGGATTATTAGCTGGACTCCTGATACTCAATACGCCACTTGTGTCTCCCCCCAGCTGGGGCATAAAGCTACTGTTCATCATCCCGTTGATCCTACGTGTAACAACATAAAATTCGTTTTGCTGAACACAAGATCACTTGTTAAACACGGGGTGGAAGTAGCCGATTACATCGTTGCTAACGACATAGATGTTATGATCATTACTGAGACCTGGCTACATGAAGCGGCATGCAGCTCAGCAACCCTGGCAACTCCGCCAGGTTATAGTATGCTGCGCGCAGATAGATTGTATGGCCTTGGTGGAGGTGTAGCTATTATAGTACGTGATACATGGAATGTTCATGTAGTTAAAACTGATACTTTGGCAGGTTGTGAACATCTACTGTTGAAAATTGCTCTAAACCCAAATTCTACTCTCTCCATCTTAGCTATCTACAGACCTCCCCCCGACCTCCCATCATTTAAAGACCAGTTACTGGGCATCATCTCTTCTCAGTTGAAGATTACATCTAGATTTTTACTTTGCGGGGATTTTAACTACTGGGCGAATGACCCCTTGGACACCAATGGTGCTCTAGTTCTATCTGCTTTGGAATCATTGGGCTTCACTCTGATTACCAATACCGCCACTCACGAATGGGGACATATATTGGACTGGGTTTTGGTGCACAACGTGGATACCTTTACAATTGATACGGTTCCGTGCATCTGGTCTGATCACTTTTGTATTAACATACTTATCCCACTAAAAACCTTAATTAGTAAGGTCTCTTCTAAAAGGCTTGTAATACCTAGGCGCAACGTTAAAAAGATCTCTCCGTTGCATTTTGCTCAGTTAATTGAACCATCGGTGGCTAAACTGGTAGATATTCAGGATGTGAATACCCTGGCTACTCAACTCAGATTAATTTTAAATGACGCCACCGACCTGTTAGCACCGGAAAAATTGAAAGTTGTGAAAACCGAGACCAAAGATAAAACCTGGTTCTCGGAAGAAGTTATTCAGGCCCGTACGAATAAACGGAGAGCAGAGGCTCAATGGAGACGATCTCCTTGTGATACTACTAAACATGAATATAGGTTAGCGGCGGATAATTACAAGAAAGTCATTATCGCTGTGAAATCTGACCACTACAACTCGAGAATAGCTGAAGCCCATTCTGGATCTAAAGAATTATTCAGAATTGTGAAGGAGTTAGAAACCAATCCTACTCCTCTTGATGCCACACTGGTCTCAGAGCAATGGTGTCAGGCAATCCAGGATGGTCTGTTCCATAAAATTGAAAAACATGTTAATATCATCAAAAACAGAAATACTGCTCTACCTCCTAATACCAAAAACGAGCTTGAGGCAGCTGAAAAAATTGCTCCCCTACACTGTCCCTCCTTCCATTTTCGACCAGTATCAATCGAGGAAGTTACAAAAGTAGTCCTGTCCATGAAACCCACTACTTACAAGGGAGACATCTGCCCAGCAGAATTACTACAGAAATCAATAAACATCCTTGCCCCTGTTCTCACTCAATTGGTTAATTTATCGTTTTCTTCTGCGGTGGTTCCCCTAGCCCTAAAAGAGGCTTGGATCACCCCCCTTCTGAAGAAGGTTGGGTTGGATCCGGCTGATCCACTCAGTTATCGTCCAATAACGAATGTCTCATTTATTTTAAAAATTTTGGATAAAATTGCTTTTAACCAAATTCAAGCGTTTTTAGAAGAGCATCAGCTACTTAATTCAAGACAATCTGGATTTAGGCGCGGATTTGGAACCGAAACGGCACTGCTTGATTTAAAGAGCTGTCTAACAAAAATGGTCGATGGTGGTAAGGCTGCGCTCCTATTGCTGTTAGATCTGAGTGCAGCCTTTGATTTAGTCGACCATGATCTATTAGTCCAAAGACTCATGAAGAATTTTGCCTTTTCCAACTCTGCGGCTAGCTGGATTAAGTCCTTCTTAGGAGATAGATCAGCAAGATTGGCGATTGGTGCTGTCTCCGCGAAGCCCTCTCCCCTAGCTCGGGGCGTCCCACAGGGTTCATGCTTGTCTCCCACTCTATACAACATGTATACCTGTCCACTGTTTGACGCCCTTGAGCTAGCGGGGGTGGGCTTCACTAACTATGCGGATGACACGCAAATATTCCTGCCACTAATAGGGGTGTATGATGCAGATGTTACTCAAGTAAACCAGACGTACTCCTTCATACAAAAATGGATGGCTGTTAATGGGTTGGCACTCAACGGAGAAAAAACAGAAATTCTCTTGTTAGGAACAAGATTAAAATTAAAATCACTCTCCCCAGAATATGCTGCTTTGCCGATTGAGGGCACTAATATTCCAACTGCGAAGACTGTAAAGACTCTTGGAGTGTATTTAGATTCTGGCCTAACCATGTGGAATCATGCGTTAAAAGTCAAATCCACTTGTGCTTACATCATCAAGCTTTTAAACCAAATACGCAAATTTCTCTCCACTAAAAACATGGCTATGGTGGCTGGTGCCCTCGTCAATTCTAGAATTGATTATTGTAACAGCTTGATGGCGGGCTCAGACAACAAAGTTATTAACATCTTGCAGGTGGTGCAGAATAATGCAGTGCGTGTGGTCTCAGGCATCCCAAAGCACAATCATATCTCAGCGGCCAGGAGGGACTTGCATTGGCTTCCAGTCAGGCAGCGTATTGACTTTAAGATTGGCACGCTTGCGCACAAGTGTTTGCATGATAATGCTCCGGCCTATTTGAGGAATTCCATACAGCTTCATAATCCTGGTCGTACATTGCGATCTTCAACTCAGACCCTCATTGCTCCCCCTCGCTTTAAGCTACAGACATTTGGAGGTAGATTGTTTCCAGTGCAGGCTGCGGCTGTCTGGAACAAACTTCCCGCTAATACCAGGAATTGTAAGTCCCTTGACTGTTTTAAGAAAGAGCTAAAAACCATTCTGTTTCCTGGGGTAACTTGAACGCACACATTGGAAGTTGCCTAAGTTTTAACTGTGTATGATTTGGTTTCTCTACTTTGGACTCCTTTTGCTCTATGTTTTAACCTGACGACAGTGTGCGCTGAGGCCCATGGGCGATGTGTACGTTAAACAATTATATTCATTCATTCATTCATTCATTCATTCATTCAAGGGTGCATTATGTTCAAAGCTGCTGCCTAGGTTTATTGGTCCGTATACTGTGGATAAAGTTCTTTCACCCTTAGTGGTTAGACTCTCCCTTCCTCATACCATGCGTTGTCACCCTGTGTTCCACATTTCTCAGGTTAAGCCCTGTGATCCTAATACCCGTCCTGATGAGGGGATTACGGCGCCGCCTGCTGACACCCAGGGGGAATACCAGGTTGCTAAAATTCTGGACTCTAGACTGGTCCATGGTAAAGTGCAGTATCTTATTGACTGGCTTGGTTATGGCCCTGAGGATGGGTCCTGGGAGCCGGCCGCCAACGTTCATGCCCCGCGCCTGCAAGCGGCTTTTCATGTGAGGCGGCCGGACAAACCCAAACCTGTGGGGGTCGTTCCTGGAGGGGGAGGTAATGTTAGGATTCCACCTGCCATCTCGCCTAGACGTAGGGTTCGCTGTTTTCCCTCGCATTCAGACTGGTCTTTTAGAGATAGGGCCAGTTTTCACAGAAGGGTCACTGTTCTGAAAGGCTGTGCCGGTAGCCGGTTACGGCATCGCTAAATTCCTATTACTCACTCAACATGGCCGTCAGGTACTCTTTTATTTTTTTTTATTTAATACATTTTTATATAGCGATTGTGCCCATTGGCATTTAACCGCATCCTGAAAACAATGGAGAAAGAGGAATCAATAAAAGGAAGGCCCAGTAGGGACCAAACGAGAAAGTGAGTCAACAAAAGAAGACAGAAAGTACAATCACCATAAAACAAAGAGAGCCCTCGTGAAACAATAAAATCCCAAAAGGGAGACCAGGCCGATGGAAAACTAAGGCCTCCTTAAAAAAGGAGGAGGTCAGTGGCTAGTAAGTCAGAAGCTTGAAGGGGGTCAACATTGCAGAAGTCTGTGGGCCTGAGGACCAAGGCCGGGACCCTCTCAAGGTGCATCTTTAGAGTGGGAGTTCTGGGAGGGTGAGTCTAGGTGTGTTCTTGACGAATCATCTTTGATGGTAGTGTCCTGATTGGATGAGTTTTTGTTTGTTCTTGGCTGCCAAGGTAATAAGCTGGAGATTGTCGCGCCTGGGGAGTGGTGGTGAGGACAGGCCCCACGGTATTACTCTTCCCTTGCTGAGGGGGGGTGCATGTGCAGGGGCGGCTGTAGCAGAAAAGGAGCTGGAAAGGGGGGTGGCCCCTGGGCAGGGGGATACCATCCTGGGAAGCTTCTGGATGAGCGCTGGGGGCGCCCGGCTGGCGGTCCCATGGGCACTTAAGGATGAAGATTTCTGGCCCAGGGACAATGGACTCGTAAGATGGACCTTAAGGGCTGCTTTGAAAGATGTAAGTGTAGGTAGGCATCGGATCGAAGCTGGGACTCTGTTCCAGATCTGTGCTCCTTTGTGCCCTATGGATCTCCCTCCTTTTCTTGTTTTCTTGATGGCCCGCGGAGGGATGGTATAGCGGAGGGCCGGTCGTTGGAGGTGGTTGTTTTTTCGGGGGTCCAGCCAGTCCCTGATGTAATTGGGGCCTTGATGGTGCAGAGCCTTCCAGATCCAAACACAGATCCTGAATGAAATGAGGGATGCGATGGTCAGCCAGCCTAGCTTCTGTCGCCATGGGGAGATGTGTTCGCGCCATGGAAGGGAGAAGATGGATCTAATCGCTCTATTCTGTACCTTCTGGAGTTGTTGAGTGGTTTTGGTTGAGGCACCTAAGAGGGAGAGTAGGCCATATGAGAGACGTGATCCCACAAACGCATGGTACAAAGTTATTTTTTGTGGGATTGTCAGGAGGGGGAACAGTTTAAGTAGAAGACCTAGATGGTAATGGCTGGATTTGACCATGGCCAAGGCCTGAGCTGAACCATCCAGATTTTTGTCGATAAGGACTCCTAGGTCTCTGGAGGTGCTGGAAGTCAGCGGTTGAGGTCCCCACGAGGATGGCCATGGGATCGGTGGGAGAGGAGTGCCTTGAGGTGATGGAAAGCCAAGGATCTCGGTTTTGTCTTCATTCAACTTAAGTTTATTCTTACGCATCCACTCTTTGATGACAATAAGCGCGGGAACTAGACGGCTGGCCTGACCTGACTCTTTGTGGAGATCGACAGTGATCTGCGTGTCGTCCGCGTAGCATTGAAAGGGCAGACCTATTGAATCCAGCAGATGAGCGAGGGGTTGCATGTACAGGTTAAACAGTACGGGGGAGAGGGAGGAGCCCTGAGGTACCCCGTAGGGAACAGGGGTTTCCGAGGATAGAGCTTCTCCGCACCGGACAATCTGGACCCTTTCTGATAGAAAGGAGGCAATCCAGGCTTTAACTGTGCCTGAGATGCCCGCTGTCTCTTCAAGGCGAGCACATAGGATGGAATGATCTACAGTGTCGAAAGCTGCAGACAAATCGAGGAGGAGCAGAATCGAAGGATGGTTTAGGTCTGCTCCTCTCAGTAAGATTTCGCGAATGTCTGCCACGGCGGCTTCCGTGCTACGGCCTGGGCGAAATCCCGACTGCTTGTCATGCAGAATATGGTGGAGCTCTAGATAAGTTTGTATTTGCTGGGTCACGATGTATTCAATGAGTCTGGCCATGAACCGAAGTTGGGTTACCGGACGGTAGTTTTTAAAGTCAGTGGGATCTAAACCTGCTTTCTTCAGGAGTGGAGTCACCACTCCCTTCTTCCAGGCTTCGGGGACCCGCCCCTCTGCCAAACTGGCATTGACAAGGTTGGTGATGTCGGGGAGGATGTCATTTAGCAAGAGTTTGAGTACCGCAGTGGGTAGTGGGTCTAGGCTAGAAGAGGAGGGGCCGAGGTGGAGGATGGCTTTGCGAACTTCGGCCTGTGAAACTGGCGTGAAAGAATTAAAGCTGGGAGTGGACTTAGAGGGATCTGAGGTGGCAGAGCTAGCTGTGAAATCTGGGGCCCCGATGGGTTTGGACCAGGAGGAGATAGCGGCCTGTGCATTGGCTAATTCGGGATCGATGCTCATGGATTCTAGGTCGTCTCTGATGGTTTTGACCTTGGTGTGGAAAAATTGTGCGATGTCTTGGCAGAAGGCAGGGGATGTGGGAAGAACTGCCTCTTCGAGCCCTGGTGGAGTGAAGAAGGCTGAGCTGATCTGGAATAGGGCACGCGATGAGTGTTTGGAGGTAGCTATATGAGCTTGAATAAACTCGCTTTTGGCTTTCTTTATGCGGAGTTTATAGAGGGCTTGATGTTTTTGCCATCGAAGTAGGTCAGAGCGGGAGTGCGATTTGTTCCAAGCTCTGTGAATTGCTCTGCCTTTGGAGCGCAGTATTTTGAGGTCCTCACCAAACCATTTGTTGTGCAGGTACTCCCGTTTTTTACGATTCACCACCCGGATCGGGCAGAATTGGTTCCTAGCCAGGATGAGTTTTGTGTGTAGTATGGCGTCCATGTCTTCCGCGGGGCGAAGAGAGTTGTGACAGGGGACCCACATGGTGCTGAAGAGTTGTGGGGTAAGAGCTTTGTAGGATCTAATGCTAATGCGTTCTTTAACGGGCTGAGCTGGTTTGGGGAGGTTTATGTCCTGCCATCCCACTAAATGTGCTAGAAGCAGGGCGTGATCTCCCCAGGGTAATGGGATGGTCTGGTTATTGTCTAATGGCGCTTGGTGTTCAAACATCAGATCTAATTGATGCCCATGTTTGTGGGTGGGATCGGAGAGATAGTGCTTGAAATGTAGATTCTCCATCAAAGACAGTAGCTTGATGGTATTGGGGTCATCATCCACATTACAGTGGATGTTGAAGTCGCCCCACACGATCAGCCTGGTGTGTAGAACCAGTAGATTTTCAAGGAGTAGTTGGAGTTCCTCCAGGAAGATGGCGTGATCCTCCGGGGGATGATAGAGGGTCAGAAATGTGACGGGCTGATGGCCGGGACTTAATCCTTTGACCAGGAGACATTCGAATGACGAGGGTTCAGGATTAATGGGGATTTCATTACAAAAGATGGACTCGTGGTGAAGGATGGCAACCCCTCCACCGGTTTTCCCTAATCGGGGTTTAGAAAGAAACCTGTAATGGTCAGGAATTAAGTCGTGTAAACCAGGAGTGGAGGATGGTTTGACCCAGGTTTCTGAGATAGCCAAGATTTGTAATTGCTGTTCAAGTACTAGGTCATGCACCTCTATGGCATGAGCTAGGGCTGAGCGTGCGTTGATGTGCCCTATACGACCTGAATTGGGCCGAAAGACTGAGGATGATGTGGGGGAACTATTGGAGTCTGCTCGTGAGGTGGGAAGAGGAGGTGGAGCTATCTCCACGGGGGGAGTCAACTCCCCTTGATCCTCCATGTCTGGGAGGGGTGGCAAAATTGCGCGAGGCTTGTGTGAGGGTAATAGGATGGGGGCTTTGGCTGGGAGTGTGAGGGGCTCTGTGGAGGGGGAAGCTGGTACTGCAAGAGCTCTTGAATCGACTGTTGTATTTGTTGCCGCGGGGCAGATGTCAGGTGAGGAATGTGTGTCCTGGGGAGAGGTGGGAAAGGTGATCCCTGCCCATATATCCAGACATGACCAATCTGAGATATCTCCAGGAATGAGGGGGGAGTCGACCTCTAGCTGCTCGGCTGTGAGTCCCCGGTCCAGATTGTAGTTGGTGCTGGTAGGACATCTTGGGGTAGCGTTGGTGGTCTGGGTGTATATTGGCTGGTTGGTTGGGCTCGGGACGGTGTCTTCCTCTCTGAATTGGGTAGGGTCTTTGCAACCTTGGAGGCCCTCAGCGTACATGTGCGTAGGAGCCGAGATGGTTGAGAGAGTAGATATGGGAGGCAGCCAGGTGCCTCTGCTGTTAGAGTCGGAGTCAGACTTGGGCCCAAAGATGTCTTTACTGGGGAGCTCAATTGCTCCATTACCATGTTTGAGAGGAGTGGACTGTGGGGAGGGATGTGGAGAGCACTCACCAGTCCGTGCGGCCACCGGAGTCCTGCCAGGGTCCGGACAGGCCCAGACAGGCGGCGCCCTTGTCCTCAGCCGCCCTTCTCCGCTGGCCGTCTTCGCCTGCCGGCTCGAGCTGTCGAGACCAATTGAAGTGTTCTCCAGGTTTCCAAGGGGAGTGCTGTACTGCAAAGGGGGCGGGGCTTCACCCCTTGGTCGTCGTTGGTTGGTGGTGGGTCTGACAGCTGGCTTCTCAGCTGTAGAGGGGGGTGGAGCTGCCGTCCTGCTCCTCGTCATTGGTCCTGCTCTGACAGCGGTCAGCTGAGAGCTACTCGGCGGCTTGGAGCCGGTCATCTTGTTTTTACCCTCAGGTAGGATAGCGCGTTTGTGGAGTTTATGAAGTCCAGCGCTGGAGGCGCTGGAAGCGCTGGTGTTCAGGTTACTGCTGATGTCCCTGAGGGGCTGTGAGGGGCTCAGCCCATCCTTGTGCATAGCATCAAGACAGAGGGGACCCTTACTGGTTGTTAGTAACCATGCTCCAAACACATAGGATGCAGACTTTTTCTCACCAGTGACCCGCTTTTGGACATCTTGAAGTTTAATCATGGTGCTATGTGGCGGGATATGAGTTATACCCTTAACCCCCAGTTGTATAAGTTCTTACTGATCAGAAGACCGCATGATCAGGCCCACACTACATATGCTAATAGAGCAGCTACCTGTTAATGGTACGCACATCCCTAGGCACCTAGGTACGCACTAATTAGAATGGATATTTTACATGCTGTTGTAGTTTGCTCTATTCTAGACCATACTACTAGGCTGACACTCACACAGACACTGCCGTGAGGAACTTTGTGACCAAGCTTTTAGGCACTCCTTAGTAGATGGTACTAAAAATGACTTTATAGAGAACAAAAAACATCCATCATATGGGACCCTTTCAAATCAATAATTAGAGGACACTGCATGGCACCTTGATGGGGCTGATATGCGTTCTGACTCTCCAACATACAAGTAGACAAGGTCTAGAACAAAAGCCACATCGCACTAGAGATGGTG
>JAUEJI010028771.1:0-10263 GCA_032275285.1 Desmognathus perlapsus
GGTCTCGGTCCTGTGCTTCAGGACGGAGGCGGGGCGTGTTTACCCGCTCCGAATCAGCTGTTTAACAACAGCTGATTATTTACTTGCTTCTCTTATGTATCTATGTTAGGCCTGCTCTACTTACAGCCAATGATAACTATGCTTTTTTATCCAGATTTGATGAATTTTTATCTGCTACTATTTTAAAATACCCTTCTGACATGGTTATTTGCGCCGGAGATTTTAATATGTTTTTGTACTATAACTTAGAATTTTCTAATTGGGCTGATGCTCATCCATATATTTGTCCTTGGTCCTTTCCAGTTGACTTCCTCCCCCCTATTCTCTCTCCAGCAGCTAATAAAGTTATACAAATGATCATTTCCTCGGATTTGCTCATACTAAATGGCCGTATTTCCGGGCACAATCATTCTGCCCCTACATTTATGCGTGGTAACCAAAAATCGGCCATTGATTACGTTATGATCAGTGCCCAACACGCTAGTACTGCAAATTCTCTGACTTATGAATGGGCACCGCATAGTGATCATGCCCAGCTTTGTTTAACTTTGAACTTAAAGAAGTTTTTTTCCCCTAGTCCTGTCATGGTTGGCGCGAGCGCTATTACTGTCACAAAAGGCCTAAGGCCGTATTTCAATTACACGAACCTAAAAAAGTATGAGTCAAAATTAACTGAACTTCTGCAGCGATCCCAAATTGAATCTCTTGACCCAATAAGGAACTATGAGTCAGTTATCCAATCGGCCCAGGACATGTTATGGAATGAGCTGGGCAGAAGCACTAACTCTGATCGCAGCACGCTTCACTCTGTTTCGTTTGAGTGGTACGATTCAGAATGTCGTGCAGCGCGACGCAAATTATGGCGAATGGCATCCCTTCGGGCAGGCACCCCCGCTCACTTTCAGGCCTATCGCACGCTGCGATCTGATTATAGACTTCTGATAAAGAAAAAGAAAAAATTAGCTGCCTTAAAGCAAGCCAGACAGGCTTTTGAGTATTTATATAATCAAGATTTCTCGCAGTTTTGCAGAACTCTTAATAAGATTATTGCAGATGATACCACTGCCCCTTTAAAAGCCCACATACCAGAAGTAACCTGGGTCTCATTTGTATCCAGTTTATATAACAAGGTCATTATTAATTCAACTGAAATCAGCGATGTTGCAGAACCTATGCTGCCGTTCGTAGCTCAAGACGACATCACTAGGATTCTGCTTTGCACCAAGCCTTCCCGTGCTCCTGGCCCTGACAAAATCCCTGCCTACTACATCAAGATGGCTTGCTCTCTATGGGCTGGTTTACTTCTTCCTGTAATTAACCATGCCCTTTCGACTTTCACCCTCCCGGACTCATGGTGCGGTTCAATATTGCTCCCAGTCTATAAAAAAGGTGGGCACGAATCGCCAGATAACTATCGATTATTAGCACTCCTTGATACACCAGGAAAAGCCTATGCCTCCATTCTATTAGACAGACTAAAAGAATGCTGCAATGCAAACAGCCTTATACCACCTTCCCAAACTGGTTTCAGAGAGGGCTTTTCGACCCTAGACAACATCGCTACTTTGCAGTTATGCATAGAAAAATACGTAAATCACAAAAATTCTAGAGTTTACCTCGCTTTTATTGACTTCCGTAAGGCGTTCGATAGCATTTCGCGCGAACGCCTCTGGAATAAAATGCTGATGTTAGGAATTGATCATGCCCTGGTAAAAGCTATTGCCGCCCTATATACCAATACCTGGGTCCAGGTTAGATGGGGCCAGCACAATGAGCTTACGCGTAAGATTAAAACAACAACAGGCTTAAAACAAGGCTGTGTGCTGGCCCCTCTACTGTTTAATATTTATGTTGCTGACCTCCCGGAGTTTCTTTCAAACACTTATTGTTTTCCTTTGAAAATGGGGGGTCACAACATAGATGTTTTAACATATGCTGATGACACTGTACTAATAGACCAGACCCCATTCGGTCTTAAAAACAAGATCAACAAACTGATTAGTTATTGTCAGCTGAACCAGTTGCAGATCAACTATTCAAAATCAAACGTAATGGCCCTGGGAAAGAGGGCCTGTAAAAAGCCCTGTGTAACTAATGAAGGCTGGATTAACTATACTCCTAAATATATTTACTTGGGTATCACCCTAGATGATTCCGCTACATGGAATTCTCATAGGACTATGGTTAACACTACGGCCCGCGGTCTAACTACATGCATGAACAAAGTTAAATATCAGCTCACTCTAGAAGGCATTGGGCCGATAGTAGAGCTTTATAACACCAAATGGAAGGGTAAAATCCTCTATGGCTCTGAATTATGGGGATTTGGCGCCATAATGTCACTGAAAAAAATGGAGGCGCACTTTTGGCGCACGATGCTGCAACTCCCTCCCTCTACACCTATAGAGGCTATCACTACTGAGCTAGGCATCTTTCCCATTGCCTCAGATGTGGTTACCAGGATGCTGAAATTCTGGCGTGTCCGATTAACCAGTTCTAGTTCATCACTGTCTCGTGATTGTATGCTGGAAGCTATTGATTCTGTTTTACCATATTCAATTGTCACTAATTGCAAAACTGCTGCCGACTTATTGAAGATTGATTGGCCCAAAAAGCCCTCTGTTGATAATTATGACCATCTTTGGCATTATGATTTAAAAGATCTCTCGCGAATGCATTACTTCTCTTTGTCTTTCAGCCACTGCGAGACTCTTTCATCATTAGCTAACTATGTAATTTCTAAGACACATGTTGGCTGTGAGAAGTATTTACTAACTACAGATTCAATGTTTGTTACTAGAGTTTTCTTAAAGCTTCGCTTGGGACTACTGCCTTTTAGGTGGCAGGTTAAGGGTAGTCGCCAAAATTGCTCTTTTTGTAGTGAAACTCTAGATACTATTCTGCATATCTGTACTGTTTGCCCTATGACAGAGGAATTTAGAATCAGATGGTTATCTAAATATACTAATACAGAGGGCGTGGTTGATTTTCAAACTATTTTGAAGGAATGTGACTTTTCTGAGATAGTGAAGATTTATTACTTTCTGAAAATGGCCTTTAAAAGAAAAGAACTGAATTTGTGGTAACGTAATTAGCCGCTGATAAACTTGCCTGTTCTTACTTGTATACAATTTCCTATGTCTTGTTATGACCTTTTTTGGTTAAATAAAGACTTTTAAAAAAAAAAAAAACAGCTGATTCGGAGCGGGTAAACACAGGGCCGGATTGTGAACGGGGAACTTGTCCCCCTTCACAATCCGGTCCCTGCTGATCCATCCCTGTTTGGGGGCCCACGCTGTGGGCCCCCAAACAGGGATGGGGCGGAGGGCGTAGTACTACGCCCTCCGCGCATCAGCGATGCGTGCGGAGGGCGTAGTATTACGCCCTCCGCACATAAGGGGTTAAAGTACTCCATTTGTACTTTAAAATGCATCTTTCATTAAAGCAAATGTTTCTTTATTTTTCCATGTGCTGCCTTTCAAAAATGCCATTTTGCAAAATTTGCAGATTGCTTACTGACCCTTGGCAGTCAGGGAGGGGCCAGAATGTCCGAAGCTCTGTTAAGGGGTTACTGGGTGACATGGGGTGTCAAGCAGCCATGCTTATGGGGTGGTTCTAGCTATAATACCTGTTAGCCTCTTTCTGTGAGTTTGGTATAGTAAATGTACCCCCTCCGACTTACTTTGGTACCCCAATTATTATGGGGTACCAAGGTAATTCAAGGCCAAATTTTCCCCTTTCCACGACTTGCTCAGACTGGAGGATGGAATAGTAAATCTACACCCTCGCACTTACTTTGGTACCCCCATTATTATGGGGTACCAAGGTAAGTCAATGCCAAATTTTCCACTTTCCCTGACTTGCCCAGACTCGAGGATAGAATAGTAAATCTACACCCTCTGACTTACATTGGTACCCCAATTATGGGGTACCAAGGTAATCAATGCAAAATTTTCCCTGTTCCCAGACTTGCTCAGACTGGAGGATGCAATAGTAAATCTACACCCTCGAACCTACGTTGGTACCTCCATTAGTATGGGTTACCAAGGTAAGTCAATGCTGAATTTTCCCCTTTCCCCCGACTTGCTCAGACTCGAAGATGGAATAGTAAATCTACACCCTCAGACACACGTTGGTATCCCAATTATTATATGGTACCAAGGTAAGTCAATGCTGAATTTTCCCCTTTCACCGACTTGCCCAGACTGAATGATGGAATAGTAAATCTACACCCTCCGACTTACATTGGTACCCCAGTTATTATCGGGTACCAAGATAATTCAATGCCAAATTTTCCTTTTTTCCCGACTTGTTCCGACTGGAGGATGCAATAGTAAATCTACACCCTCGAACTTACGTTGGTACCCCCATTATTATGGGGTACTAAGGTAAGTCAATGCCAAATTTTCCCCTTTCCCCGACTTGCTTAGACTCGAGGATGGAATAGTAACTCTACACCCTTCGACACACGTTGGTACCCTAATTAGTATGGGGTACCAAGGTAAGTCAATGCTGAATTTTTCCCTTTCACCGACTTGCTCAGACTGGAGGATGGAATAGTAAATCTACTAGGAGAAGAGGAGAGAGAACGCAAGGAGAAGAGGAGTAAGGAGGAATGGAAAAGAGGAAGAAAGAAGGAGAGGAGAGGAGGAATGGAAGAGAGGAAGAAAGAAGGAGAGGAGAGAGGAGGGAAGAGGAGAGAGGAGGAAAGGAGAGGAGAGAGGAGGAGGAGAGAAAGAAAGAAGGAAGGAAGGAAGGAAGGAAGGAAGGAAGGAAGGAAGGAAGGAAGGAAGGAAGGAAGGAAGGAAGGAAGGAAGGGGTTCCGGTGTATTCGCCTTATGGCGAGTCGACCCAGTTTCGGTCGACCTTTCATACTGATCCTATTTGGTTTGAGTTAGGATGAGTTTTTAAAACTCGACCTAACGCATGTCAAATTGCTTGAGTTTCACGGCTCGGGCATTGCGGGGTCCGGGGTGGGGCAAGGGATTGCGGCGTCCAGGGTGGGGGAAGTGCGGTTATGTGAGGGGGTTGTGGGTTGCAGGAAAGAACAGGGGTTCAGGACGGTTTAACCCCCCTGCTTTTTACCTGTTTTTGGCATTTCTGGCTACCGCCGGCTAGGTCTAGGAGGGGGAGATGGGGTTGCAGTGGTGGGTTTTGCTTACAGATGGGTCAGGAGGTGGGAGGAGCAGCAGGGCGGGTGAGTGGGCTTAGGCCGTGTCGCTCTGCTGCAGTCCAACCGCCGCCGCTGTGTTAGGTCGAGTTTCATAGGTCGTAAAATTTAGGTCGAGTTAGAGTGCGTTATGTTTGTGTAAGGTGTATTCACCCCAAGTTGGGAAAGAAGGGAAGGATAGACTCATCGAGCACAGCTGTTGGTATGTACCTCTTAGGCAAGCTTTGCATTGAGAGGAAAGTGCCAGAAGGGGGTAGAAAGGTCAATTGACAAGGGTAAGAACCTACCACCTTACCAGAACCAGTTAGAGGACAGATGGACAAGATACCAGCGATATAAAAGACACACACACCAACACCAAGTGGGAAGGACACCGGAATGTGGGGCAGGTAGGGAGAGAAAGGTTAGAAGGGAAGGGAAGGACCTACAACCATAAAATACCCAGTTAGAGCATGGATAGGGCCCATGCCGACAAGAGAAAGGAGACGTGGAAGGGTTGAAGTGTTAAGTAGAGAGGATGCGGTTGGAGCACGAGGGAGAAGTATCAGAAGGAGAGAGGAAGGGACGGGCACGAAGTAACAGAATTATTGAAGGGAGGTGATTTGCAAATAGAGCGTAAGCAGTAGGAGGCAGAGGGAGAAAGGTCAAAAGGGCCGGGTAAGAAGCAGGGAGTATGATACAGCCACTTAGATGTGGATTGTGCCAGAAACAAGCAAAAGTAGGAAAGGATGGTGGAGCATAGAGTATAGTGGTAGGAAAGTAGTGGAACAAAGGGGGAGAATGCTCCCATGGTCAGGGGAAGGAGGTGGGAGCAAATGACTGGCAGTTAGAGGAGGCTACAGGCAGAAACGAGTGAGAGTTGAAAAAGATGGTAAGGGCAACACTGTCATCTAGAGGCAGAGTGGTGGGAAAAGGGGAGAGAAGGGGTTAGCATGCAGAGGAAGTGGAGGGAAAGTGAGAAAAGCCAGTTTGATGGCAGAAGTGGCAGACGTCACAGAGAGAAAGAAAACATGGAAGGGACAACAGACTGAAGAAGAAGGAACGTGGTGAGATGGAATGTAATAGACAGCCTTTGAGCCACCTCTAACTGTTTGCTCTCACCCAACATACCCTTCCTCTGCCCCTCTGATCCTTTTGCCCCTGCCTCACACCACATTCCATCTTCTTCAGTCTGTCATCCCTTCCATGTGTTCTAGCTTTCTGTGGTGTCTGCCACTTCTGTCGTCAATGTGGCTTTTCTCACTTGCCCTCCAATTTCTCTGCATGTTGGCCCCTTCTCTCCCCTCTTCCCACCACTCTGCCTCTAGATGACAATGTTGCCCTTACCATCATTTTCTACTCTCGCTCATTTCTGCCTGTAGCCTCTTCTAACTGCCAGTCATATACTCCCACCTCCTTCTCCAGACCATTGGAGCATTCTCCCCCTTTGTTCCACCATTTTTCTACCACTGTACTCTACACTCCACCATCCTTTCCTACTTTCACTCGTTCCTGGCACAATCCACCTCTAACTGGCTGTATCGTTCTCTCCACTTCTTACCCTGCCCTTATGACCTTTCTCCCTCCACCTCCGCCTGCTTACGCTCTACTTGTAAGTCATCTCCCTGCCATGATTTCCGCTACTCTGTGCTTTCTGCGTCTTTCCTTCTCTAACTGCCTCTCCTCCTCTGCCCACCTCTTCCCCTGCCCTTAGGAGCATTTTCCCCCTTCTTCCCACCATCTACTTCACTCTCTCCATCTACTTCACTGTTCTTCCTCTTGCTCATTTCTGTCTGTATCCTCCTCTAACTGTCTCCCATGCCCTGCCATCCTCTTTCCCTGTCCTTTGGACCTTTCTTCCCTCACATGCATGCACTTTCTGTTCTTTACACACCTTTGCCTTTCTGATGTTTTCTAATTATCACTGGTTTTTGCCTCCATCCACCTCTAACTACCTCCGCACATCAATTGCCCGTCCCTTCCTCTGCCCTTCTGACACTTCTGCACCATGCTCCAACCACATCCTCTCAATTTCACACCTTCAACCCATCCACGTCTCCTTTCTCTTGTCGGCATCGGCCCTATTCATGCTCTGACTCGGTATGTTATGGTCGTAGGTCCTTCCCTTACCCTTCTACCCTTTCTCACCCTGCCTGCCCCACATTCCGGTGTCCTTCCCACTTGTGGTTGGTGTGTGTTTTTTATATCGCTGGTACCTTGCCCATATTTTAACTGGTTGCGGTAGGGTGGTAGGCCCTTCCCCTTGTCGGTTGACCTTTCTCCCCCCCTCCTAGCACCATTTCCTCTCACGTGCACAGCTTACCTTTTAGGTAGACACCAACAGCTGTGCTCGATGAGTCCAACCTGCTTTCCCTCTTTCTTTCCTTCTTTACCTCCTTCTTTCCCTCCTTTTTTCTTTCCATCTTTCTTTCCTTCTTCCCTCCTTCTTTCCTTCTTTCCCTCTTTCCCTCTTTCTTTCCTTCTTTCCCTCTTTCTTTCCTTCTTTCACTCCTTCTTTCCTTCTTTCTATCATTCCTTCACTCTTTTGCTTTTTGCTTCTCTCTTTCATAATTACCTCCTTCCCTTCTTTCTTCCATCCTTCCCTTCTTTCTTCCATCCTTCCCTTCTTTCTTCCTTCCTTTTCCCTTCTTTCTTCCATCCTTCCCTTCTTTCTTCCATCCTCTTCTTTCTTCCATCCTTCCCTTCTTTCTTCCATGATGCCCTTCTTTCTTCCATCCTTCCCTTCTTTCTTCCATCCTTCCCCTCTTTCTTCCATCCTTCCCTTTCTTCCATCCTTCTCCTCTGTTTTCCATCCTTCCCTTGTTCCATCCTTCCGTTCTTTCTTCTTTCTCTTCTTTCTTCCATCCTTCTCTTCTGTCTTCCACCCTTCCCTTCTTTCTTGTTATGTTATGTTATGTTACTGTCATTTCTATAGCGCCGGAGCCCGTAGGCATCAGGGCGCTAATACACACACACATAGCAAGGACAGACAGATTTTATTTAAATAAGTGAGTTTTTAAGGCTCGTCGGAAGGTGTCATCACTGTTTTCAAGTCTGATGTTCAACTAAAGTTTGTTCCAGATGTAAGCGACTTGGAAAGGAAAAGCTTTTCCTCCAGCATTGGTGCGGCGAACTTTAGGCACTGATATTAATCCTGCATTACAGGATCTTAACTGTCGGACCAGCTCATAGGGAGTGAGGAGGCGGTTAAGGTAGGGTGGAGCTGGGAGTGCAAACATTTGTGGGCAAGAGAGGCAACTTTAAAGTCAATTCGTTCACTGGGAGCCAATGCAAATCTTGACGCGAGGCGGTAACGTGGGCTCTCCTTGGTAAATTCTTGACAAGTCTGACTGCTGCATTTTGAACAGTCTGTAACTTTTTGATGCATGCTTTCGTAGCACCACGATACAGAGAGTTGCAATAATCGAGTTTAGGTAGAATAGCGGCTCTGGTCAGAGCTGCGCAGTTCTGCTCAGATACAAGTGGTCTAATATGTCTCAGTAGTGACAACTTGTAATGTGAGGACTTTGATACGTGGTTGACTTGGGATTCGATACCCAGTGAGGCTTCCAGGTATATTCCCAGAGTCTTCACTTTTTCCACTGATTTAATAGGGCAGTCGTCTATCAAAAAGGAGTTGTAAGAAGGGTCCAGTTTGTTCCTTTGACGTTTGGTACCGAACACAAGGAGCTCGGTCTTTGACCCATTGAGGCACATCCAGTGCTTTGACATCCAATGTTTTATGACTTGGTATACCCGATTTACTTCTACAGAATCTTTAGCATATACGCCACTCAGTTCAAACAATACCTGAGTGTCGTCCGCGTAGTTCGTGAACGACACTCCTTCAGACTCTAAGATGTCGCACAGAGGCTTAAGGTAGACGTTGAAAAGTGCTGGTGAGAGACAGGCCCCCTGGGGTACTCCACAGGTCAGTGATTCAGGCAGAGACTGAGCTTTACCCCAGCAGATTTTGGACTGTCTTTCGTGCAGAAAAGATCTTATCCAGCAAATGGCATGATCTGAGCAAAGCGCAACTGAGCTCAGTGATTCCAGTAGAAGGTCGTGATCAAGGAGGTCAAAGGCTGCCGATAGGTCTAACAACATCAGCAGCCCTGTTTTGCCTCTGTCCAGTATGTCTAACATGCGAGATTGAAGGTCAACTAGAGCGCTCTCAGTTCCATGTTTGGGCCGAAAACCAGATTGTTTCTCATGAAGGATCAGGTTGTCATCCAGGTGTTTCTTCTGTCATTCCCTTCTTTCTTCCACCTTCTCTTTCACCCCTGCTTCCCTTCTTTCTTCCGTCCTTCCCTTCTTTCTTCCGTCCTACCCTTCTTTCTTCCATCCTTCCCTTCTTTCTTCCATCCTTCTCCTCTGTCTTCCATCCTTCCCTTCTTCCATCCTTCCCTTCTACCTTCCTTCGTTCCCTATTTTCTTCCATCCTTCTCTTCTGTCTTCCATCCTTCCCTTCTTTATTCCTTCCCTTCTTTCTTCCATCCTTTCTTCTATCCTTCCCTTCTTTCATCCATCCTTCCCTTCTTTCTTTCATCCTTCTCCTCTGTGGTCCATCCTTCCCTTCTTTCTTCCATCCTTCCCTTCTTTTATCCATCCTTCCCTTCTTTCTTTCATCCTTCTCCTCTGTCGTCCATCCTTCCCTTCTTTCTTCCAGCCTTCCCCTCTTTCTTCCATCCTTCCCTTCTTTCTTCCTTCCTTCTCTTCTGTCTTCCATCCTTCCCTTCTTTCTTCCTTCCTTCTCCTCTGTCGTCCATCCTTCCCTTCTTTCTTCCACCCTTCCCCTCTTTCTTCCATCCTTCTCTTCTGTCTTCCATCCTTCCCTTCTGTCTTCCTTCCTTCTCTTCTGTCTTCCATCCTTCCCTTCTTTCTTCCTTCCTTCTCTTCTGTCTTCCATCCTTCCCTTCTTTCTTCCTTCCTTCCTTCCCTTCTTTCTTCCTTCCTTCCCTTTGTTCTTCATTCCTTCCATTCTTCCTGTCTTCTTCTTTCTTCCATCCTTTCTTCTATCCTTCCCTTCTTTCATCTGTCCTTCCTTCCTTCCTTCCTTCCTTCCTTCCTTCCTTCCTTCCTTCCTTCCTTCCTTCCTTCCTTCCTTCCTTCCT
>JAUEJI010029875.1:0-10245 GCA_032275285.1 Desmognathus perlapsus
AGAATACCAGCGGACAGCAAAAGGACAAAACGTAAGACAGAGGCAGGTCAGAGCAAAGCAAGGTCAAAGCACTTATCGTCAGGAGTACAGGAACACAGCAAATCACCGAACCAAATCCGCTTGTTGAACGCAAGCGAGGGTATTACCTCGGCGTCCTCCTTTTAAGGATAGCCTGAGGTAAAAACCAACAAAGGACAACTCACCAAGTAACTCACATAATACTGACGGCCATGTTGAGTGAGTAAAGCGCTATCTCGTAGCATGCCGTAACCGGCTACCGGCGCGGGCTCTCAAAACAGTCATGTTATTGCGAATGCTAGCTTTTTGTCTGAATGACCACGGAGACTTATGCAGAGGAAACCGCGGCAATACATATCGCGGCTTGACTATAGGTGGAAACCTAACATCCTCAAGTTTAAGTTTAAGTTTAAGTTTAATTCTTTTTAACGTGCGCTACGCCCATAGGCCTCTGCGCACGGGTGCCAGGGTATCAGAGCAGGAGGGGGAAACCAAAGGAAAATCCATAAGTACAGAAATTAGGTCAGTAAGAGTGTATCCATATAAAAAAAATGTGTAAGGCTTGCTCAGGTGGGATATTTAAAAAAATGTGTTTTTACTGCTTTTTTAAATGAGGTCAGCGTGGGCAGGTTCCTAACATCGTTTGGCAGATTGTTCCAGACCAAGGAGGCCTGGGCGCAGAATCTTTTGCCTCCAAAAGTAGCTAGTTTGAATCTATCGCTCTTAATTCTCAGCTCAGAGGAAGAACGAAGATTACGAGCAGTAGTTTTGATCTTAATAAGGTCAGACAAATATTTGGGCGCCTGATCATGAAGGCAGTTGTGAGTCAGAGTGCATAACTTATGTTTAATTCTGTCTTTAATAGGGAGCCAGTGAAGCTTTCGTCTGTCCTCAGAAACATGTTGTTGTCTGTTGATGTTTGCAACCACTCTGACCGCATCATTCTGAATCGTTTGTAGCTGAGAAATGGTCTTATTGTTAGCTCCCGCGTAGAGACTGTTACAATAGTCGAGGCGGGAGTTAATGAGTGCCCCTGCCACTCTAGCCAAATTTTCACTTGTTAGAAAGGGTTTGATTTGACGAAGCAATTTCAACACATAAGAGCATGTAGTTTTGGTGTAGAGGGCCTGCCTATGCATAGAAAGGTTAGCATCAAACCAAATACCTAGAGTTTTTACAGAGTTTGAAATGTGGATGGTGTGTCCTTCAATGCTAAAAGAGTCATATTCTTTAGGAAGTTTGGCCAGCTTCTGTCTAGTTCCGAGGAGTAACAGCTCAGTCTTGTTATCATTTAAGGCCAGCTGATTAAGGGCCATCCATGTTTGAAGGGATTTGAAAATATCCTGTACCTGTTTGGCATCTGCCTCATAATTACCCGACAGGGGAAGGAAGAGCTGAGTGTCATCAGCATAGTTTGTATATCCTATCCCCTGTCGGTCAAGAGCATCGAAAAGGGGGCAGGTATAAATGTTGTAAAGGATAGGTGAAAGGCAAGAGCCCTGGGGGACCCCACAGACCAAAGGGGATGGGGTGGATGTAGAGGACCCAGAGAAGACCCTAATAGACCTGTCAGCCAGAAAAGATTGGATCCAGTTTGCCGCAGTCGTAGAGAAATGGAACTCATTTATTAGCCTGTTAACAAGTAGCTCATGGTTCACTAAATCGAAGGCGGCGCTGAGATCTAGTAATAGCAGCAACACCGGTTTCCCATCGTCGACTAGTTTACTGATGTTATCTTTTAGGTCAAGGAGGGCAGTCTCGGTACCATGATGCTTTCTGAAGCCAGACTGTCGTAAGTTTAAGCGTTGGGAACTATCAAGATAGTTCAAAATTTGGATATAAGCCAATTTGTCCAAGATTTTTAGAAAAAAAGACACATTTGTGATGGGTCTGTAGTTCGCTGGATCATCAGGATCCAAGGTGGGTTTTTTCAAAAGGGGAGCGATCCATGCGTGTTTTAGACATGTAGGGACTCTGGCGGTCGCAAAGGAGATATTAGCCATTCTAGTCAGGAAAGGAGCCAGAAAATCAATGGAGTCCTTAATGATAGAAGCATTACATGCATCGCCTTTGCATGAGGTTGGTTTCATAGATTTAACCACATTGGTGAGTTCTGCTACAGTGACTTGTCTGAAAGTGAAGCTATCCAGGGTATGCTTTGTAACTGCTGAATGGAATGGGGCACCTTCTGTTTGTTGGGGACCTAAGCTAACTAGCTTGTTCTTGATTGATGAGATGTGTTTGCTCAATTTATTAGAGAAGGCGTTATGAATATTCTGGCATTGGGTTGCATTCATGCTATTCGGGGATGTGTCTGCTGTATTCCCCTCCAATTCGTGAACTATTCTAAATAGTTCACGTGAATCTGAACGGGCTGCGTGAATGCGAGCATTAAAATGGTTAGCTTTTGCTGACGTGATAGCATCTTTATAAGCCTTGGCAGCTGCAGTATACAATGATCTATTCTGGACCGATTGCGTCTTTTTCCATTGTTTTTCAGCGGCGCGTTTGTTTTGTCTAGCTTTTAGGACAGTGTCCGAAAACCAGGTTTTTTCCTTAGTTTCAGGCTTACAGATTTTTAAGCGTTCAGGCGCTAGTGTATCAATTGTAGTATTGGAAACAGATCGTAACGTGTTGGCAATAAAATCCACATCATTAGACTCCATGATTTGGTCAAGATGTGGCTTGGCCAGAGCGGCGAAGGCATCAGGAGTAACCTTCTTAAGGTTTCTAGAAGGTTTGAGTTGCCGTACGTTACAAGCCTTGTAGGTAAGGTCCTTCAGAGGTATGGCAAAACTTATAACAGAGTGGTCGGACCAAGGACAGGGTGCCACGGCAATGTCAATGATATTCACATTATGGGTTAGCACCCAGTCCAGGGCACGACCATGAACATGTGTGGGATGTGAGACGTGTTGTTGGAAGCCAAGGGCACCTAGTGATTCAAGAAGAGACAAACCTTTGTGATCCTCAGGGCTTAGAGCACAGTAATTAAAGTCTCCAAGAATGAGAAATTTAGTGTTGCTTTTCAAAAAAGTGGAGACAAGATTAAGGAATTGTTCCTCAAAAGCAGGTGTGTCAGGCGGAGGTCTGTAAAGTAAGAGGCAGACCATTGTGGTATTATGGTTGATCCGAATTTTTACTAGTAGGTGCTCACAGTTATGTAGACTGTCTGTCTTGAGAGTATGGATATCTAAGGATTTTTTTGCCAAAAGCGCAACACCGCCACCTATGGTGTCCGATCTATCATGTCTAAAAATGCAATAGTCTGCAGGGGTAGCCAACGAAGCAGCATGGTTTGCAGCACTATGTAACCAAGATTCTGATATGGCCATTATATCTAGGTTATGAGCAGAGACAAAATCGGCGACTTCAAGGTTATGCTTTACTAACGACCGTGTATTTAGGGCCGCAACTTGAATGTATTTATGCTGAGGGGTAACAACAACAGCATGAGCAGGAGTGCTCACAGGAATACACACAATTTCAGCAGTAATGCAGACTTGGTGAGATGTAACACAGCAGGCGGCAATGGGTAGGGGTAAAGCAGTAAATGAAGAGAAATTACTTGTATCAGCACTTACAGTTTCCCATAGCTCATTCCTTATATATGTCTGGCTCAGACTATTCCAGAAATCGAGGGCTTCTTCCCAATCTGACCGGGGGCAAGGCTGGATGGGTGCCATGGGAAGTAAACTTACTAAAGATATTGAGTTTTGAGGAATAGAGGCGCCGCCGCCGGCCTGCCGGTGTAACGTCAGAAAATGCTATCCGTCAGAAAATGCTATCTTTCTCTACGGAGCATGCGCATTTTGATTGCGCATGCTCAGTAATGAAATGAGGATAGCATTTTTTGACGGCCTTCACAGCTGCAGAGCCCCTGCAATTAGTGCCAGGAGATCCGAAAACGCGTGCACCCTGTTATTATTTTCGGCTTCTCTCTGCTGAATGTTAATGCGCGACTGCGGCTCTGCTGCGGCCATTTCTTCGTCAAACTTGGTTTGGTCATAAATCACTGCTCCTTATTTCCCACTGCTCCATATCCCGTGTCATTTTAGGAAGAAAGATGATTCCATTACGGGCATTGTTGGGGTTTATTTTGTTTGTGGGGGGTCTGCTTTTCTTTCTTACCGTTTAAATTGTTCAACTAATTATGCTGAAAGGGTAAATGATGTGCCCTGGTTTGCCGTTAGTCTTATTACTGTGCCATTATTAGGCGCACTCTAGCCCGCTGACAAATGCGCCTGGTGCTAATAATAGCATTGGCCGGGAAGCCGTAATGGAACCGTGTCTAGCCAGAGCGCAGTGCACACTGCCTCTCAATGGAAGTCGCAACTGCAAGCAGACAATGCCGAGGTGATACTGAGCGGCATAGGCGTCATTGGGAGAAGTGGGTGGGAGGAGTAAAGAGGACTAAAGCCCCTAGTGGCCTGGGCAAGAATGGAAACTGCACTCTGCAGTGCAATGCAGAGTGCATTGCTGTTATCTTAACAGCACGCACATGAGAATATAAAAGTACTTTTGCACTTTAATTTATTCTTAACAGACTAGGCTGTAGCCCCGAGCGTCTTTGAACCCTTGAAATGCGTTGGCGGTACGTCGAAATTACTGCAATATGAATAACACGTGCATGATTTTGAACTGCATGCTCCATAGCGATGCGAAAGGTGACCAGGGTCGGATTTACCATAAGGCAAACTGGGCAGCTGCCTAGGTGTGCCTGGCCACAGGGGCCTCCTGGCCCCAGGGGAAGGGGCGGGGGCACCTGGCACCTTCAATATTAAGTGCAGTACATCGTTTTTGTAAATTAAAATGGTCTGGGGGTATTTTTGTGTAAATTATTTCCTGACATTTTTGTTTTTCCATTAAATGTCAAGAATTACTTCACTGATAAGGGTGTGCAGTGTGAGATGACATTGTTCAGGATGATGTCAGGGGCGCTTATTGGAGCTTAAATAAATGTGTGTCAATTCATTGCCTGGTTTATGGGGTGGGTACCTGAGGGTCAAGTGCCTAGGGGATCCCGAGGAGTAAATCCAGCCCTGAGGGTAACAATTCTCACTTCCACGCCCTGCTTCACAGATTAGTGCCAAAGGCTGGCCATGGACACAAGAGTGGGCAACCTATGTGCCCTATGTGCTAGGCCATGCACAAATGCCCACTGCAAGGCTGTGCGTCACAGCTGAGGGAGAACCAACCCTGTGAGCGGGAGGGGAGTGGCCCCCTTATCCTCCCATATGCCACCCATGGTTATCCCATGATTTGGAAAGAATGGGTAGGAGGCAGATTCCCCTGTTGGCTCTCATACTGTTGACTGGCTATGTTTGCGTAGGATTAACGGTAGTTGTGTGCCCCTAATGGGCTGCGGTTAAAAAGTATGAACAACCCTTGGTTGACTCCTATGAGTCACCGTACAGTGTTCACGCCTTGATTGGCATTAGCAATGCTATATTGCTAACTGACCTCTGTCATATGTTGCATGACGGAAGCTAAGGTAGTTTATTGCTCTTAGCTTCTTTTTATTAGTGGAGGGTATGAGGGAAAGTCTGCTCCAATGTTAAGTGTGGCTCTAATACAAGGTGATTTCAAGATTATTCTCTGACCCCTCGGGGACCAGTGTGTTAGGAATCCTGCCAAAAGGAAGTGTATGATTTGCTGCTTTTTTTGCTTCATGTTTGTGTGGTGCCCTTTTGTGGCCCCTTTTAGCTCCTCTGCCTCTGTTACTGCTTTCTGGGGGTCTTTTGCCCTCTTTTTGTCTCTCTTTTTCCTTGCTTTCTCTCTTTGAATGTTTTTAAGCGCTCTGAGACGATTGTAGCGCTATATAAGAAATAAATGAATGAAATGAATGAATGAATGAATGAATGAATGAATGTGAATTACTGCGCTAGTAATTCTTGGCATAGAATGTGGGGTTTGCCCCTCCAACACCTCAGCCTTCTGGGGGCACCTCCCACATAGCTACACTAGACCCCACCCCACCTTATTTTGCCTCCAGAGACACTACCATTCTCAATTACGGTAAGTCAGAGGCAGGTGGTGTAGTACAATCCACAACTTAAAACCTTTCTTTTTAATGTTCCTTGACCCCTCTGTCTCTTTCTGTGGCCTTCTGAATGATTGGCTTTGGCCCTCACTTGCTTTTATTTTGCCCTGTTCGTTATGTTGTTTATGTTTATGTTTATGTTTAGGTATTTGTATAGCGCCACGGGCCCATGGGCATGCAGGCGCTGAAGAGGGACTGAGGAGTCTAGAGAACTAGATGAAAAGATGTGTCTTTAGTAGAGCCTTGAAGGACGACAAGGAAGGGGCCTCTTGAATATACTGAGGGAGGGAGTTCCAGACGCGGGGGGCAGTTGCATCGAAAGACCTGTCGCCAGCCGTGACCAGTTTAAAGCGTGGAACCGCCAGTCGGGCATTGGTATTCGATCTCAAAGGACGAGACTGGGAATTGTAGTGAAGGCGCGCCTTAAGGTATTCGGGAGCAGTGCCGAAGAGGCATTTGTAGGTGATGGTGAGGGTGCGGAAGATAACACGTTCGTGTACCGGGAGCCAATGCAGCTCCCGGCGAGCCGCAGAGACATGGTCTCTGCGTTTCAGACCCTTCACCGCGCGGACAGCATTGTTTTGCAACACCTGAAGTTTGGAGAGAGAGGCTGCATCAATGTTCTGCAAGAGACTACAACAGTAGTCAATTTTTGAGCTGATGATTGAGCGTGCTATATGTGCCCTACAGTCCACGGAGAGCAAGGGACAGAGTTGGCGCAGAATTTTAAGATAATATGAGGAGGAGGAGATGACAGAGTTGACCTGTGCTTTCATCGAGAGAGAGGCGTCAAAATAGACGCCCAGGGTTTTTACCTTGGGAGCAACAGGTATATAGCAGCCAGCTATATTAAACCCCTTATAGTCATTTGGAAGTTTTCTTAGTCGATGCGCCGTGCCAACAATGAGCAACTCTGTCTTCGAGTCATTGAGGGCCAGGCCGTTGTGCGCCATCCAGCTCTGAACAAGAGTGTAGATGGAGTTAATGTTCTCACAGTCGATGGCATAATCGCCTGACAAGGTCATTACAAACTGTGTGTCGTCGGCGTAATTGGTGTAGGGTATACCTCTCTCATCCAACAGATCAAACAGTGGTTTGGTGAAGATATTGTATAATGTGGGAGAGAGGCAGGAACCCTGGGGAACACCACACGACAACAACACAGGTGCAGCAGATGAAGGCCCTGAGAAAACCCTTGCATGGCGGCCAGACAGAAAGGACAGGACCCACTCCGCAGCTTGCTGAGAAAAATTGGCGGTGGTGGTAAGGCGCTCAGTCAGAATGTTAAAATCGACCAGATCAAAAGCTGCGGAGAGGTCAAGGAGCATGAGTGAGGAGAGTGAACCTCTATCCATATTGTGAAGGAGTGTGGCCTTAAGGTCGATAAGGGCGGTCTCCGTACTGTGTGCGGCTCTGAAGCCTGACTGTCTGCGACCGAAAAGGCCAGATGACTCTAAGTAAGCTTGGATTTGAATATATGCTATCCTGTCGATGATCTTGAGCAGAAACGGCACGTTCGTAATGGGCCGGTAGTTTGTAGGGATTAGAGGGTCCAGTGAGGGCTTCTTGAGCAATGGCGTTATCCATGCCTGTTTAATATCCATAGGAATTGACGAGGCCTCAAAGGAAGCGTTAATGAATTTGGTGATAGTGGAGACCAATAAAGGGGCACACTCTTTAATGACCATGGATGGGCAGGCATCACCTTGGCAAGAGGTAGGCTTAAGAGAGCCAATAACTTCAAGAACCTCAGCATCAGACACTGGGGAGAAGCAAAAGCCAGTGGTGCCTGTAAACGCAAGATTAGCAGCGGTGGCAGGGGGTGTGAGGGTAAGCCTTTTCTGAGCAATATTGTCTTTAAGTGTGTTGATTATGGTGAACAGGGCAGACTGAATGGTTTCACACCATGTCGCATCCTTGACTATTAAGTCCTCAGGTGATACGTCGGGAGTTTCCAATTCACGCAGAATTTTAAAGATTTCCCTAGAGCTAGATTTAGCTGTAGAGATACGATTTTCATAATAGGTTTTCTTAGCTAGTAGGATGGCTGATTTATAAAGTCTGGCCTGTTCCTGATATTTTATTTTAGATTCATCTGACGGCGAGGTGCGAAAAGCTCTGAATGCTCTATTTTTCTCAGCTCTTAGGATGGATAATTTATCATCAAACCATTGCTGTTTATTATTTGTAGGTCTGATATTACAAGTCCTAAGGGGGGCAACAGTATCAACAGCTCGTCTCAGAGTGTTATTGTAAAGATTTGCTAGTTCTGCTGGTGTATTGCAGGAGAGGATGTTGTGTGAGAGTGGGGAGAGTAGGTGTTCAAGTGAGGCTTTGTTTAGCCTTTTTGAGTTACGTTTGATCACTGTTTTGGTGAGAGGAGCGGTATGAGGCAATTTCACAGGTATGTTTACATGGAAATGAATGAAAAAGTGGTCGGACCAGGGGCAAGGAGAGATCTCAATCTGAGAAGTTTGAAGGTTGTGGGAGCAGAGCCAATCAAGGGTATGGCCTTTTTTGTGAGTGGGAGTGGAGACTAAGTGGGAGAAGCCAAGATTTGTGAGAGCCAGTTCTAGCTGCTCCGCCACAGGGTCTTCAGTGTCGTGTAGCCAATGATTGAAATCACCTAAGAGAATTACCTGGGAGGATGGTTTTAAGAATTCAGTGATGGAGGCTAACAGTTGTTCATAGAAGAGGGCCATTTTGTAGGGGGGTCTGTATACTAGGATAAAGCTGTATGTAGTATTAGGATTGATTAGGAGCTTAACCATGAGGACATCAGTATCAGTCGGTTTTTCAAACTGTATTTGATGTATATTAAGGGAGCGACGAAAAATGACCGCTACTCCACCGCCTTTGGAATCAACTCTGTCTTGTTTTTAGCGCACTCTGAGGCCTACGGGTATAGCGCGCGATATAAATGGTTTTACATTACATTACATTACGTTACTAGTGTGGAAGCCAGAAGCAGCAAAAATCCCTGATTTGTTTATCATTTTCAAGCTAAGCCTATTACTATCAGATACGATGGCATATGCAAGTCCATGTAAATGCTCATGGAAGTATGAGCGGTAGCAAACTTCCACCCCAAGTCTGGTGAATGAAATATGTGAGGCCATTTGGGACATCACTCAAGATACAGAAATGTACATAAAGTGTAGTAAATTTTATACTTCATTTATAGAGATCTATATACCATAATGCGTTTTATATATTGATATTGATATATCATATAGAAAAATGGGTATACCATATAGTGAGATGTGTATACTGTCTACTAAGACACACAGTTTATACGGAAATGCCCATGCTCTCGTTAGCATATTAAGTGAAGCTGTAATGGCGAGGGGCAAGGGGAAATAACAGATTGTGATCTGTATTAATTGATCAATGTGGTGTCCCAGTGACATCTTTGCAAGTCATCAGGTAACAGGACATGCCATGCTGTTTAATACAGTTAGAGATAGCACAATCTATCACAACATATGGGTTGTCAGAGATGCAAAGAATGAAATCTATATCGCTAATCATATCATACAGATAGAACAACGTTTGACAAACCGTAAGGGAGAAAGGAGAGTACCTTATTCTGGTCCTCGGGGCAAGGAAACAGGGAATCCTATACCTGTGAGAGACATTCGCAAATCCCTGACAGTACAAGAAAGAGACAGGAGAAGGAAAAATAATTTGTGTTTTTATTGCGGAGATCCAGGTCATTGTTTGAATAACTGTCCCTTGTTATCAGGAAAGAGACCACGGCCGGTGAATGTAGGAGGTGATTCACCAAGCAGTAATAACAAACCACCTCGAGTACTGGGTATAGTTAATGGCGATGCTCCTTATGCGCCCCACATTTACCTTGACATTATATCCATCCCTGGACAGGAAGGATTGTCCACAAGAGCACTCTTGGACTGTGGGGCCAATGGTAACTACATGGATAAGGATTTCCAACAGCAATATCAGATCCCTATTAGGAAAAGATCTAAACCTGAGCTAGCTCTTTCGGTGGATGATTCCCCTTTGAAGTCAGGCCAAGTAGAATATAACACCTTACCTTTGTTATTCACCTTTCAGGGCACTGAGATGAGGGAACAGTTTGACATCGTCCAAGTCCCATCTTTTAAGATTATTATGGGTATGCCTTGGTTAATCAAATGGAATCCCCACATCGATTGGAAAAC
>JAUEJI010030975.1:0-10242 GCA_032275285.1 Desmognathus perlapsus
CTACAAAGGGAACATATTGAACTAAAATGTGTCTTTGTGTTGTGCAATGGCCCTGTTTCAGCAGATAGCATGCTTTCCTCACTAAGACTCATGAGGGCGGGGCAAGATGGCCGCCACTGGACGGCTGTGAGGAGACGCCCTGCCCTGCCCTGCCTGTTCTTTTTTTGCCTAAGAAGGAAATTATGAATTAGCAGGAACTAACAGAGAAAATGGAATTATACTCCTTTTTGAAAGGTGCAGAGATATCACATTTGCAGCTCCAATATCCATATATTTTGGAACTAGCAGTTTGGCACATTGAGATTTTAATTAGGACTGCAGTACTACTCACACTGGTGTTGGAGATACGGGCGTGCCACAACGCTATTAACGCTATCAGTAAGGCAACGTGCTCTCTGCCCTTTAATCTTTCATGCTGTACCATTGGAGGTATGCACAGGTCTACTCGCAGTAAGACTAAAAATAGAGCCCTACGCCACGGCAGACTGGACACTGTTGGAATGCCCTTTGGTGTGGAGATAAACGAATCAACGGCACCCGCCTCTGCAATCCCGTCTCGCACAGATACTACTTCCCCCCCTCCAGCTGCTTCTTTTTCTTCTAAGGTGAACTCTGAAAAAGCTGCTCGGTCAAAGACTGCGCCTAGCGACGCTACGCTAGAGAGACTCCTGAAAGACAAATCTACATTTGAGAAAGCACTTGAATCTATTTCAAACCCTAAAACTGTCGAGAAGTCAGAACGAGCTAAAGCATGGGAGTCTTTTATGAAGCTACAAAAATCACAGCACGATAAGTGGAAAGCGCCGACAGCGCTGAAAGGAAAAAGAAACAGCTTACCGAACGTGTGGGAGGTTGATAGATTGGTTGACAGACCAGCTGGAGCCTCCGGCAAACAGCTGACAATTCCCAGGGACTGTGTGCAGGCTGCTGTGCTCGAATCAGCTGGACCTACGCAACCGGAAGCTGCGGCTATCGAGTCAGGGCAGCTGCCAGGTCTCTCTGCAGCGACCCCAAGCTCTACTGCACTAGCTGATAATTCTGGGGAAGAGGACGGCTGTGCGGCTAAGGAAGAAGGCCGTGGGAGGACTGAAAATCTTGAGGCAGGTGAGGACATGCAGGCGGGGCTGAAGGGAGTGAATGCGGAGGGACTGGCGGAGGAAAATGTAAGCGATACAATTGCTACTCATGAATTGAAGACACCTGAGAAGGCAGTTAGCGGGCCTGATTCTCTTGAAGGTGCTATGGAAGAAATGTGCAGCTCAGGCGACAAAACCAATTCTAGTGAGAGTGGGAATTCTGCGAACTCAGAGAATGTATTGCCTGCCGGCACCTCTAAAGATACAGAATGTATCCTGAAGCAGATGGAGGCTATGGCTGCGCATTTAACAATGTGCATTAAAAACGTGCACACGGATACTTCAACAAGGCTAGATTCTCTACAATCAACTATGGATACCTTTGGCGCTGAGATGGCAAAGCTGCAAACGACTGTACAAAGTCAAGAAATTAAGACACAGCTTTTCGATACCAGGCTGACCAATGTAGAGTCAGCAGCACACACTAGTATGGAGAGAATGGATAGACTTGAGCTGCATACTGAATCTATGGATACATTTTCTCGCAGGAATAATTTGCGCATGATGGGCATACCAGAGGGCCAAGAGGGCCCAAACTCTGATATGCGCGAGTTTGTATCTAAATTGTTATGCAAGTATGTAACAGACACATTTACTGTAGAAGAGCTGCAATCTGATATACAGCGAGCGCATAGGGTGCCAGCTAATCGTAACCCGCGTAGAGAAAAACCCAGGCACATAAAAATTAATTTTCTTACATTTCGCTATCGGGAGGCAGTGCTTCAAGCTGCCAAAACTAAATACACAATACAAGCGGAAGGTTTTACCTTCTTTATGTTGCCAGATGAATGTCCCCAGGCTTCACAGCGGCGTTGGCTGCTAAAACAGTCTATAAATAAATTTAAGGAAGCTGGGGTGACTGCAGTTTTTCTTCCTTCCGTGCGACTAAAGGTAGATGTCAAAGGGACCAATCACATAGTTCAAACAGAGAGAGAGGTGCAAACATTGCTGTCTAAAATACATGCAGAATCAGAGAAAGTATGATAGAAAATGTATGGGTTTCTGTTTTTTCTGATCCTTTCTCTCCTCCACTTTTATTATGCACATTAGGGTCTGTGTATCGTAATAGGAAAAGGGGAGTATGAACCAAAGGGAATGTATGTATTCTATGATCTCTTTCTTGGGGAACAGAAATCTTTTTTGAAAATGAGGCAGGGCAGGATAGAGGTCTCACCTCTCTTGCTTTCCCCCATGCATGACATGGTGGGGTCTTTGGGTTTGGAGGATGTTGGGCCCCTGGTCGGGCCCTCTCCTTCTTGGGAGGGGTTAAAAATAGAAAAAGAGGAAGAAGACATACTAGAAAGGGAAAGCATGAAAACACTGTGTGGACAGAATAAAAGGGAAACTGAGCAATATCAATCTAGGCTATGACTAAAACGCGTTTAGGATCCTGGAATGTTAACGGCCTGAACTGCCCGAATAAACTGCGAAGGATAACTAGCTATATTAGAACAAATTATGCAGAAATTTGGTGCCTACAGGAGACACACCTCACTGCGCAGGATAGCAATAAATTGCGTCAAATGGGGAATAGCTATGTGGCCTCAGCAAGCCCTGATGGAACATCGGCTGGTGTGGCTATTATATGCTGTACAGGACAAGCTCAAATAGTACAGCGGGGGTCAGATAAACGAGGACGCTGGGTGTACGCACTAGTGGATATTATGGGACAAAAGTTAATGGTATTTTCAGTATATGGTCATAATTTAGATAAAAATGAAATGTGGACAGATATAGCCTTAGCAGCAATAATATGGAAAGGCCCACATGTTATTTTAGGTGATTTTAATTTTACTCCTGAGCCTGCACTAGATAAATCTACCTCAGTGGCACAACAAAGGAAACCCCGTACGGCGGCTGCAATAACCCATCTTCAGGCAATGTTAGGGCTTGAAGATATATGGCGTGTCTTAAATAACACTAAAAGGGAATATTCTTACTTTTCAGCACCACATAAGGTATATGTACGAATTGATCTCGCCTATGTTACCACTCAGCTGATCCAAAATGCTACAGCGGTTTATCAGGGTATTTCACTAACTGATCACTCTCCTCTGGTGATAGGCCTCCAACTTATCAATGAGTCAAGGCCGTCGCAACGGCGGTGGTTTTTTGATCGGAGAGATTTGTTAGATATCAGTTTTGTGCAATATATTACTACTTTAACTGTTGAATATGTACAGCTTAACCTTAACTCAGCGCCTATTCGTATTGTTTGGGATGCCTATAAAGCTACATTACGCGGTTGGATCACTAATTATAAGGCACATCTAAATCAACAGAGATCAATAGCGTACCAGGCAATGCTTGAGGAGCTTAAGAATGCGGAACTTATGCATGCGCAAGTGGGGGATGAGGCTGGTGAAAGATTGCTCCATGCTAAATCGGCCCTGCATGCATATCATGAAGAAGAAGCTAAAGATAAATATATCAAAAGTAGAGTAAACATTGTAGATAGTGGCGAGACCAGTGGGAGGATTTTAGCATGGCAATTGCGCGATCGAAAAACAGCGACAAGGATACAAGAGGTGTGCAATAAAGAAGGGATTTTATGTAAAGGTGCTGATAAAGTAAGTGCATGCTTCCTGGAATTCTATTCTAATCTATATAGGGAAGAACCTCGGGAAGAATATGCAATGGTACAAGAGTATTTAACAGGCGCTGAACTTCCTAAACTGTTGCCCTCACACAGAGAATATTTGGCCACACAATTAACAGAAGTGGAAATAAAACTAGCTATGGAAAGTCTTCCGTCTGGAAAGGCTTCAGGAGAAGATGGTCTCCCAGTTGAACTTTGGTGTGTTTTGTGGGATGTAATTAAGGGGTTGCTTGTTAGCCTATTCCAGGAAATCTTTGAGGGTAACGTAGAGGTGCCGGAGTCATGGACATCATCCATGGTTACTGTCTTTCCTAAGCCTGGGAAAGATATGAGACAATGTGGTTCGTATAGGCCTATTACTCTATTGAATTCCGATTGTAAAATTTATGCAAAAGTATTATCTATGCGTGTAGCTCCTCTTATGACCAAGGTAATACCAGAAGATCAGCATGGATTTATTGTAGGACGAGATTGCACTGCACACACCAACATGATGGCGGTTCTGATAGATTGGGCTGTAACGAATAAACAAGATATGGCGTTAATATTTATTGATGCGGAAAAGGCATTCGATAGGGTTAGATGGTCCTTCCTATGGAAAACTTTGGAACAATTTATGTTTCCAGCCAAATTTGTTAAGGCCATAGCTAGCCTGTATTCGAATCCTAGAGCGCGACTTATCATAAATGATAAGGTTACGGATTATTTCTCAATAGAAAGAGGCACTAGGCAGGGATGTCCTCTGTCGCCACTGCTCTATGCGCTGTATGTTGAGCCTTTTGCACAGCGGATCAGACATTCCTTAGTAATAACACCTATATCTCCTACGCCTGATTTGTCATTTAATTTGGCAATGTATGCAGACGATATGGTTGTTATTACGGAGACGCCGGACCAATCTTTGCAAGATATATTGCATCTAGCAACAGAGTTCGGGTATTACTCAGGATATCGAATCAATGCAAACAAAACTCAGGTTATGATCTGGTCCGAGGAGCCAAGTGCTGTCTCCTCAGTTGAGGAAGTGGTTTATTTGGGAATTCTTTTAAAAAAGGATTATCGGGATATGGTGAAATCCAATTATCATAAAGTATTGAATGGTTGTAAAGCACTCCTACAGAAATGGGAAAGCCTTCCCCTGTCTCTCATTTCCCGGGTTAATGTTATTAAAATGATGGTGTTGCCTAAGATGCTGTACTTATTCCGTGCACTCCCAATGCAGCTGTGTAAATATGAATATAGAGCACTAGACAGAATCATAACTGCATTTATTTGGCATAAAGGAGCGGCCAGGCGAAGCAGGATTAAACTCACTAAGGAATGGAGTATGGGCGGGATGAACTTACCAGATTTTGAGTTATATTGCTGGGCGGCCCACCTAAATCGGATTAAAGAAATTTTGGGAATATTACCTAGGAATAGCTTACATGGGAAAATCATTGTTGCACTCGGTAAGATACAAGGAAGTTTTGGATTCGACAACCCAAAATACTTTAAAAAAGTTCGGCTTAAGGTGGTGGTTGCATACGCGCGGCTCTGGGATGCTATCAAAAAGCACCTGGGCATTCCTGTTTTACATGCATTAACGCCGTTATGGCAGAATAGGGACCTAGGTATGCCACCATACGATGCTATGAGTCGAACATGGGAAGAGCTGGGGATAGAAAAACTATCCCACATAACCAATTTGGATGGAGTCAAAACATTCAATGCACTTCGTGAAGAATTTAGTATTCCTACTAGATCCTTATTTAAATATTTGCAAATATGTGATATTTTGCGTCGCGCTCAATGGCCGCTCCAGGATGCCAATGCGAATGTTAAAAATATATATCTTAAGCATTTTCTGGGAACAGGTGCTATTAAACAACATTACCAACTGTTTATTAAGGAAGCTCCGACTGACTTAGAGGAGATGGCACAAAAATGGACGGGAAAAATGGATGTTGTATCCACTAAAGCAATGATTGTTACTTCACTAACTAATGTGCGGCAAAATTGTATACATATGAAATATCGATTGCACCATTATTACATGTTGTTTGATTTGTATTATACGCCTACTAAAATCAACCGTTGGGTGGGAGAGCAGATTACAGCCTGTCCTAGATGTGGCAATATAGAAGCCGATATTATGCATATGTTTGTGCGTTGCCCTAAGATTCAGGATTACTGGAGTGGTATAACTCACGAGATTTGCCGCATGCTAGGCAATGATATTACGATTACAGAAACAGAAATCGTTTTTGGTATAGGTGAAGGAGGCATAATACTTCCGTTCATTTTTAGAGCAATCTTGGTGGCCCGCTTAATAATTGCTCGCAAATGGAAAGATTCGGATCCCCCTACAGTACAACAATGGATGCGAGAATTAGTGGGCATTTTTCATGTTGAAAAATTGATTTTGGAAAAGCGCTCAAATATAACCAAACTTCTTTGTATCTGGGGACCATTGATGGGGATCGTTTGACTCTGAATAAGCAAAGGATTAGTCTAAATTTCAGTGACTATTATTTGTGATTTTCTGTTTCCCTTAACATTATGCATAAGCAGCTTTAATTATGTTTTAATGTGCACTTCTTGTTTTGTATCTATTGTAAGTATGATCTTCCTCCTCACAAAAAAAAAAAAAAATAATAAAAAAAGAGATTGTGTGTGTGCTAGAACTCGCCCCTCCGGGGGCTCTTCTCAGTCTGTTACAGATCCTGGAACTCGTGCCTTCAACTTTACACTGCACCCGGTATAGAGCAGCAAGGGGGTGTAGATTTGGTGAGTGCTGGTTTCCTGAAACAGTCATTACATTACTGATGTCAGTTATCCTCTCGCTAGCCCAGTACTTATTACCCTTGTCTGTTTGTGTTTATCTCGTTACAGGTGCAGTGTCACAAGAGACAACTCCGGTCCTTGTGGACCCCCCTTTTTGCCTCTCTGACTATTTACATAGTAGAGGGGAAAACCGGGGAAGTCCTTCACTCATCGCTGCTGGCTGTAGGTGCTGGAAGGTCCAACAGATTGAACGCAAGCCATACCTTGCAGCAGCAATGAGTGAGGAATTTGTACACAAGATTGAGGCCGAATTTAATAAACTTAACCACTCTATTGGTACATTAGGTAGTGAAATTAACACCCTCCGCCAAGAACAGGTTCTAATCACCAATAAGCTACAGGCCCTAGAAAGAAACCCTCCAGCACCAGCAGTGGCACTTAACCCTATAACTGTTGGGAATGCTACTTCTTCAGGGACCTCCCTTATTACTCAACCTAGTGACCCCATGACACCGTTACTCTCATACCTACTCCCTAATCCACCTATACCAGTAAATATCGAGGGGATGCTAAAGGGTATCGGGCTTTCCTAACACAGTGTAGACTACATTTTTTGAATAAACCACAGACCTTTGCCACCGATTCCACCAAGGTAATGTTTATACTGATGAATTTGGAGGGGAGCGCCTTAGAGTGGGCCACACCATACATAAATACTAAGGATCCCATTTTGCATAAATATGACGAATTTGTAACCAGGTTCTCGGCTATGTTTGAATGTGCCCATGAGCAAGACTTAAGACAAGCTGAACTACTTGAATACCGACGGGGCAACAAAGATACACAAGAGTATGTTACACATTTTCAGTTATTAGCTGCCACTGCCAACTGGCCTGACGACCTACTGATCAAACTATTTTACAAAGGGCTTAGAGAAGAGGTTAAGGACATGCTATTGACCATACTCGCTCCTCCCACGGTATTTTCTGAATATACTGCTCTGACCATACAAGTAGATCAGCGCCTCAAGGATAGGAGAAAGGAAAAGAGAAAAGTAGAGGTTCATCGTCCTTTTCAAAGATATTTCCCACCTACAGCCAGAGAAATTGACACTAGTGAACCTATGCAGTTAGGTGGGGTAAGGGGACCTCTATCCATGCAGGAAAGGGAAA
Source organism: Desmognathus perlapsus (assembly GCA_032275285.1). Taxonomy (NCBI): domain Eukaryota; kingdom Metazoa; phylum Chordata; class Amphibia; order Caudata; family Plethodontidae; genus Desmognathus; species Desmognathus perlapsus. The sequence continues at coordinate 7,674 of JAUEJI010030975.1, forward strand.
GGAGACGACGAGAACATCTTTGCTTTTACTGTGGGAACCCGGGACATATCTTGACCAACTGCCCTGTGATTTCGGGAAAAGGCCACGCTCGGTGAGCTCTGGAGGAGGTTCACTGGGCGAGAATAAAGATAATCCTCGCTTTATTGGAACTATTACTGACGACGCCCCTTCTGCCCCTCACTTATATCTGGATCTAATAATCTCAGTTTCTGGAAGAGCAGATCTCCATACTAGAGCACTTTTGGACTGTGGGGCAAATGGAAATTACATGGACAGGAACTTCCAACAGTTAAACATGATACCCATTAGAAATAGAACCAAACCGGAGCATGCTTTATCTGTAGATGATTCTCCCTTAAAGTCAGGCCAAGTAGAAGATAACACCCTTCCTCTTCAATTATCTTTTCAGGGTATTACTATGAGAGAGCAGTTTGACATAATCCAAGTACCCTCTTTCAAGTTCATTTTGGGGATGCCTTGGTTGATTAAATGGAACCCTACGATAGATTGGAAGGCTAGGACAGTGAGAATAGAGTCCCCAAAACCCATGTATATAAGCACTGTTACTGAACGTTTTCCTGATCTCATCACGGTTTTTGATAAGAAAGAGGCTGAAATTCTACCTCCCCATCGAGACTATGATTGCAGAATAGACTTGGTCCCTAATTCCAGTATTCCCCATGGAAAGATCTATCCCTTATCGCCTAAGGAGGATACCATTCTAAAGGAGTACATACAGGAGAATCTAAAGACAGGGTTCATTAGACCATCTTCCTCCCCGGCGGGAGCCCCTTTGTTTTTCGTAGCCAAAAAAGACACTGAGGAACTTAGGCCCTGTATTGATTACCGGCTTTTGAACTTGATTACCATTAAAAACAGGTACCCCTTACCATTGATTCCTGTCTTACTAGATCAAATACAGGGAGCTAGTATCTTCTCTAAGATTCATCTCCGAGGGGCTTATAATCTGGTACGTATGGGATCTGGGGATGAGTGGAAAACCGCCTTCAGGACGGCCCATGGCCATTACGAATATTTAGTGATGCCCTTTGGTCTATGTAATGCCCCTGCCTGTTTCCAATTTTTTATTAATGATGTCTTCCGAGAGATTCCTAACACCTCTCATATTCTCAGACACTCAGGAGGAACATGAAAGACATGTCAGGATGGTTCTTGAAAAACTCTTGCAGAACAGGTTGTACACCAAGGAGTCCAAATGTCAGTTTTTCCAGATGAAAGTTCCTTTTTTAGGTTTTCTCATATCTAAGCAAGGAAGGGAAATGGATCCTGCTAAGATACAGGCTATTGTGGACTGGGAGGCCCCTCAAACTGTAAAGGGATTACAGAGGTTTCTAGGTTTTGCCAACTTCTACAGACAGTACATTCCCTCTTATTCTGACACTGTGCTACCCTTAACACAGATCCTAAAAAAAAAAAACTTCCATTGGGGACAGGATCAACAGTCTGCATTTGAGTTCCTGAAGAGGGAGTTTGTCCATGCACCTGTTTTAGTTAACCCAGATTTCTCTAAACCCTTCACTGTAGAAGCTGATGCCTCTTCTAACGCTTTGGGAGCTGTACTTTCTCAAAAAGATGATTACCAGGAGTTCCACCCTGTAGCCTACTACTCCCGGAAGCTCAGGAGTAGTAGGCTACTCCTATTGTAGGTCCTCGGACTACCCAACAACGAGTCTGACTTCTTCAGTACCCGTGGTCATTCCAGCAACAGGCTAGTATTCGTCCAATGACTGTTTTAGGAAGCCGTACCGGTAGCCGGTTACGGCGCAAGAGGCGTAGACACTGCAGTTGACTCCCTTTAAACATGGCCGTCTAGCGGTTCATAATGGTTATTGACTCTACTCTGTGTGTTGTCCTTTGTTACTGTCTACACCCAGCTTCTCCTTAAAAGGAAGACGCCGGGACCAAGAAGTTGCTTGCGTTCAACAAGCGGACTTCATGACGGATTGCTGTGTTTCCTGGCGTGCTGACGATAAGTGACTTGGACTGTTTATTCTGACTGCCTCTTTGCCTACTGTTCTGTTTTGGTTGTTGCCCGTAAGGTATTTTGACCCCTGCTTCCCCTCCTGGCTATTCTCTGGTTTATCCCTTGGTTGGTTATTTCACGTACTGGTTCTTGACCTTGTTTCTGGACTCCGATTTGTTTATTCCCCTTTTGATTCTTGGCATTACTCTTGGCCTCTTATTCTTGATTCTAATAGCGTTTTGGTTCCCCGCTATTTTGATTACCTTGCATGTGCCTCTGGTATCCTGTGACTCCTCGCTCCTCTGAGATTGTGTGTGTGCTAGAACACGCCCCTCCGGGGGTTCTTCTCAGATTGTTACAGATACTGGAACTCATGCCTTCAACTTTACACTGCACCCGGTATAGAGCAACAAGGGGGTGTAGCTTTGGTGAGTGCTGGTTTCCTGAAACAGTCATTACATTACTGATGTCAGTTATCCTCTCGCTAGCCCAGTACTTATTACCCTTGTCTGTTTGTGTTTATCTCGTTACAGGTGCAGTGTCACAAGAGACAACTCCGGTCCTTGTGGACCCCCCTTTTTGCCT
>JAUEJI010032082.1:0-10224 GCA_032275285.1 Desmognathus perlapsus
GGTTAGCAAATCCTCTTCCACTCCAGCAAGTTTATCACTAAGGGCTGTGAATTCATATTTTTTTTTTTTTTTAAGTTTTCAAAAACCTTTATTAAAATTATCACCATACATACAGTCATTTTTGATATAGAGCAAAATCAACATTGATAGTACAGTAGAGAGTTTTCTTAAACATTAGTATTTTCATGTTGTTCCACTCCCGATTGTCTTCACTTTTTCAAATAACATCTTACTATCTAATAAACTAAACTCCCCTCCCACCTCCCCTCTTGTTCAATGGTACTATCTTTTTCCTTAATTCCTAACCTAATTCGTTGAAGTTTCATCACTATATTCATTCATACTTCTGTTCAAGTAATCCTTAAACGCACCCCATATGTCTTTCGGTAATTGCGTTCTGTGCATCATACTGGGTAGATTCATTTCATTATTCGCACAGTAGGATAGGTGTTCCTTCCATTCTTTAACTGAGGGGGCAACCTTCTTCACCCACTTTCTTGCAATCATTAACTTTGCGCATGCGATAGCCACATTTGTCCACCTCGTCAACTGTATATTCATTTTCGGCACATCATATAGGTAGATCACTTTCGCGGAGCTCACCACTTCGCATCCAGTTACTGCTGTCATAACCAGACATACTTCCTTCCAGAAACCAGCCAGTACCGGGCACTCAGAAGTCATATGCATGAACCCGGCCTCTACATCACCACACTTATTGCAGCATACATCATCAGTGTGGTATATTTTGTTCAGATGTGCCGGTGTCATATACGATTGTGTCAAGAACCGGTAATGCACAAGTCTCAGCTTCATATTAAACGAGACATTACCAGTTAGAGAACATACTTCCGCCCACTGTGCATCTGATATTTCCATATTTAGCATGTCTCTCCATTTATTCACTAGTTTGTCATCTCCCCTTTTGGTGTCTGATCTCAGTCTTCTATATAATTTAGAAATCTGGTGACCCTCGCTTATGGTTGTCATGCAGTGAGCTAACAATAGGTTTTCAGCTGGCTCAACTTTACATTCCGGCCATCTCTCCATTAGACAGTGGTGAAGCCTTTTCCATAACATGCTCTCCCTCAGTCCCCCTCCCGCCTGATCCACTATATCTTTGTCATTTTTTAGGGAGCCGCCTTCATACAGATCCTGCAGGGTGAACACCCCATGTTCAGTCCAGTGCGCAAACAACCTCTCGCCAAGTTTTGGTCTAACACATGAAACGTCCCAAAGTGAGAGATACTCACTATACATGGTTCCCCCTACAATTTTGCCATTAACCTTCCTCCATAGTGCCAGCCCGTGCTTTGCTGGACCGTCCAGACCTTTCCCCTTAAAGCGTGGGTCTACTAATAACCTGTCTGCTGTTCCACCTTCAAACCAACGTCTTTCCATAAGAACCTGGGGGTCTACTGAGTCACCTTCAAACCACCGTATCACGTGACTCAATTGGGCCGCTTGATAATACAACTCGAAATCCGGTAGTTCAAAGCCACCCTCATGGTATGGTTCAGTGAGCGTGTTGTGTGCTATCCTGGGCATTTTATGGTTCCAAATAAAAGCAGAAATTTTGGACCTAACCGTGTTGAAAAATCCTCTAGGGGGTTTTACCGGGACGTTATGGAATGTGTACAAGAACTTAGGGAGGATAGTCATCTTTACTGCCGCTATCCTACCAGCCAGAGATATAGGAAGTTTGTCCCATTTTTCCACCTTTTCAGTTAAATATGTTAATAGGGGCGCATAATTCAGCTCGCATAACTCCCTCTCACCATTGGCCACCTTGATTCCAAGGTATTTAAAATACACTCTGTTAGTGCTGAGTCTTTGTTCTGGCGCAGTGCTCGGAGCCCTACTCCCACAGGGGAAATATACTGATTTTTTCCAGTTTATGCGGAACCCTGAGAAGGACTCATGTCGTTCCAGGATACTGATCACCTTCTCTAATGTTCTCTCCGGGTTCACTACAGATATTAAAAGGTCATCAGCGTACGCAATTGCTGTATTTATCACTCCATTAATTTTAATTCCTTCTTCTTGCAGCTCTTTATTTAGTTTTAGCAGAAGAGGTTCCATACTTATAGCAAATAGCATCGCGGATAACGGACATCCCTGTCGGGTACCACGCCCTATCGGAATCAATTTTGACCAAGTGTCATTCACCACCAATCTCGCGGTTGGGTTGGTATATAGGATTTTTACCCATCGTGTAAATATTCTCCCCAGATTCATTGCTTCCATAGTTTCAAACAAGTAGTCCCAGCCCACTGTGTCAAACGCCTTAAAGGCATCAAATGACACCACTGCTGCATCCGGTAACAGCGCCGTTCCTGCCACTATATCCATTACTCTGCGTATTGCTGAGGAAGTGTCCCTCCCGGGTATAAAGCCATTTTGGTCCCTACCTACCAACTTATTCAGCAGTGGTAAAATGCGATTTGCCAGTAATTTGGCCAAGATTTTTAGATCAGAGTTTAGAAGCGAAAGCGGTCTGTACGCATTGCAATCTGATGCCTCCCCTCCCGGCTTCAGCAATAATACCAATTTTGCCTCATTAACCCTGCCTCTAAAGCTACCTTTTTCAAAAGCCTCATTATATAATAGCAACAATTGCTCTGCCATTAACATCGGGAAGTGTTTATAGAACTCGTTTCCAATTCCGTCATGTCCTGGGGCCTTGTGTAACCTTAACTGCTTTATTGTCAGTTTAATTTCGTCAATGCTTAAGGGGGCACTCAAAGCCTCTACATCCGTACGTTCGAGGCGGTGAAGCCCCGAGCCATAGACGTATCTTCTGAGCTCAGTTTTATCGTTGTGTTCTTTTGCACTATATAGAGTCACAAAGTGCCCAGTCAGCATCTCAATAATTACTTGTGGGTCCGTTACAGTCTCAGTCCCTGCTTTCAGATTAGTAATTATTCGTGATGACCCCCTGGGTCTTAGTAATTTAGCCAGCAGCGAGTTAGGCTTATCTATTTGCCAGTAATGGAGAGTAGCTAGTGGTTGCCGAATAAGACGCGCCTCCTCTTTCCTCCATTCACCCAATCTATTTTTTGTTACAGCAATTCTGGCTAAGTCTGTATCAGATCCGGATTGTATATATATGCCTTCCATATGCCCCAGCTCTATCTCTAAATCACCAATTTTGACAGCAAGCTCCTTGCGCATTCCCCCCGTTTGGGATGCTATGTGACCTCTGAGGCAGCACTTAAATGCCTCCCACCTTATGCCAATTGTTGTCTCCTTTTCGCCATTTTCTGTGAAAAAATTTTGAATGAATTCAACTAATGAATGTTCCACCATTGCATCCGCCAGGATTCCCGGTGCCAGAGACCATGTCGCTAGCCTATTATAACCTGGGTACCATTCGAAGCTCATCCACACAGCACCGTGATCAGATATCGATCTGGGGTCTACACTCATGTCTGTTATCGTAACAAAAATACTGCTGGACACTAAAAATCTATCTATTCTAGAATGTTGCTTATGAACGTGTGAGAAGAATGTATAACCATTTAGTGTTGGGCATCTCACCCTCCAAGCGTCCACAAGTTCGTATATATCCATATAATACAGTGTTTTCTCAGCACACACAGGTCGTGGACGATTAGACTGGGACGACCGGTCTAGCGTCATGTCTAACACAAAGTTGAAGTCACCGGCAATGATCCATGGGGTGTACGCTAGGGTTTCCATCCTGCCAAACAGACTATCAATAAACCTTGGGGAGTCAAAATTCGGACCATATATGTTCGCTATTGTAATAGGTTTGCCAAGTAACACTCCCATAACAATTACAACTCTCCCATCATTATCGGTCTGTACATTCAGGACTCTGAACGGGAGAGTGGATTTAATTAAGGTCATCACACCTCTGGAACCCCTATGAAATGAGGAGTAAAACCCCATCATTTTATTCGTTCTGAGAAACTGTTTGTGAGCTGAGTCCGTAAGGTGTGTCTCTTGTAAAAGCATTACATCTGCCTTCCTCGTGTTGTAGTAGTTCTTAACCAAAAGCTGTTTCGACATATCGTTCATACCATGCACATTCCATGTACCAAATTTCAACGTGTTCACTGCCATTTCCAAACGTAGTCACTCATCATATTTTCATTATTTTGATTCCCAGTTCCACAGAGCATGCTCCTTAACACCGTTTTTCCTTTCTTCAAGTTTAAATCATTCATCCGGACATACCATACCGTCCCTGTCACGATAATACCATTCCAAGTTTCACATTCCCCATAACCAAACTTTAACAAACAACGATAATTAGAAAATAAACAACAACCGTCAAAAATCACGTTATTCTCAAATCTCATCACACACTCCCTTCTCTTATTATGGAGACCACTTAACACACCCCAGTCGTCTCCACTCCCGGTTCAGCACCTAGTATCAGTATTTCTAACCGTCTGTTGCAGTATCATGAAACCACCAGTATGCGGCCCCTTTCCTTCAACTCCTCATCGACGCACTCAGTTCTGATTGGCCGTCCTCCTCTGTCCCTCTCATATCATTACCATGCAGCCCTATTCGTTCCGGGGCCCGCAAAGTGACGCTTGGCATCCCGCCAGGAAGTGACACTTCTTCGTTGATTGACAGTCATAACTGCGGGTCTAAGACGCTGATAGGCCACCGAAGGGGTGGGGATCAGGGGAAGGAGGAGATTGGGGGCAGGGCGATCATGAGGAGCCGAGAGGCAAAATGAACAAACAAACTTGAGAGGGGGGGCCCCGTAGCCCAACACGAGGCGCTCAGGCAATGGCGTTTCCAGTTATTAGTTCAGCATGCCCTCAGCCTCGCAGTTCTAGCGAAGTATACACAACACAGCGTCAAAGACTCGCAGCCATTTGGAAGTCCGCAAAAAACATGCCTCGGCTTGTCGTTATGATTACCTTCTGCTAGCCATTCTCGGCTCCCGTAAGCCAATAAGTCGCATAAATCCTTCCCGTTCTGTCCACCCTCACAGAGAGTCCGCCGCATGTCATTCAGCAGTCTCCATTTGTCCTCCATCAGCATCCGATCCTGCAGTATTATTTCGCCTTGTTGCCAATGACCCGTTTCGTGGCAGGGTCTCAATGAATCCACATGCCGCCTCAGCCTCCGTATAAAAGTGCGCTCTCCCATTCACCGTAATTCTCAGTTTGGCTGGAAACAGCATCGCATACTGAATATTGCGTTCCCGTAACATAACCTTCGCTGCATCAAATTTCTTCCGAGCTCGTTGCACATTTAGCGACAGATCCTGGTAGAACTGTAATCGCATGCCATCATATCGCACCTCACCTGCTTGTCGGGCAGCAGCAAGCGCCACATCTCTGTCCCTATAATGAAGGAAGCGCACGAGCACCGCCCGCGCCGGAGCACCGGGGGCAGGACGCGGACCCAGCGACCTATGTGCCCTTACCACTGAAAAGAAAGGTGTAAATGGGGCATCTGGAAATATGTCCTTTAGTAGCTTTTCAAAAAATGGTGCATTCGGGTTTTTCTCAACTCCCTCTCTGAGCCCCAAAATGCGTACATTGCACCTCCTGCTTCTGTTCTCTAAATCATCCTGTCTCTCCATGGCCCCCTTGATGTTCTTTGCGCTGATGTTAACTGTCTGTTCAATCGGTTGTAAACGATCTTCCAGTGAGGAAATCCGATCTTCCATTTCTTTCATTTTCTCGTCAACAGCAGTAAATCTGGTCTGAAAGAGATCCATCTTGATTTCCATTCTATCGGTCCTCGTTGTCATTTCGTTCCTGAATCCAGTAATCTCAGCCATAATTTTCTTGAGCTCCTCTGTTATACCTTGCGAGTTCTTGTTCAGCTCCAACATCCCCGCCGCACCAGCACCGTCAGCCGCGCGCGCCCCCTCCATGCGCTCTGTGCTCTTCCTTGCAGCCGAAAATTCCGGGATCTTTCTTTGTCTTCTATTTTCTTTTCCTGCCATCCGGAATGTAAAAGGGTTTCAAAAAACACGTTTTCCGATTAATTTCAGCGAGTAATAGTCGTAAATGTAGTGGTTTTAGCGAATTGGCGCCTTTTCAGGAGCGGAGCTCTGCAGCACACGTCTGCTCACCTCGGCATGTCACGTGGTCTCCTGTTTGCCATTTTTTAAGATCTAAAAAAGGGATGATTGTTGATTGTTTTATAACATTACTGTTGCAGGATAATGTATTATCTACCAGGATAGCAGCTTGGCTACTTACTAGGCAGGTCTCATTGACTGAGGCATTGGTCCATGCCGAACAACAGTATGTTGCTCCCTTGGAAGGCCCTCTTGAAGAACAACCGGAGTGGCAAGCTTTTGAAGAGAATGATAATGCTGTACAAGCATGTTGACATACCATAGTTTGCAAAGCCAGAGGCAGAAGTATTGAAAACATATTGGTTCAATGTGAAACAATTCTCTGCATATTAGAACTAACAGAGGAGGATATAGTCGGACAAACCCTTAAAACAATTAAAACCTCTTTCCCGCATCTTCTGAAGCTTCTTGTCTCTATACAATATGCTTCACTGCCCTAGGCAGTGGAGTGACTGCTATGTGTCTCTATACCTGCTACAGAGATGCTATATTTATTTATTTATTTATTTATTTATTTATTTACAGTTTTTATAACACGGCTAGGCCCATTGGCATCAACCCGCAAAATCAAGAAACATAAACATTATTCTTTTTCTAAAGTCTTATTTAGCTTATTACAGCCATTACAAGACATTATTTCAAGTCATTATCACAATCTTCTACATTGCATTATTCACAACCGTCGTGTATGACACCATTAGCAAAACCTACCAAAAGTTCCATCCTTTACGTTTGAACATCAGCTTCGGGAATATATAAATCCTCACTATAGCCTCGTATTCAGTTTCCATCACTATTCCTAAGAAGTCAGTTACATCATTCACCTGCATGTATTTACTTAGCCAAATCTTTCTTAGGTCGCAGGTAGAAGGACAGATTGTGCTGGCATTACTCACATTGTCTTCTGATTCCGGACAAGAAGAGCACTTGTTGTGGGGCGACCAACTCCGGGTCCGTGGTGGCAGCAGATTCAGACGAAATTTCAGGAACATCCATATCACCGTCCAGGAGTCACCTCCAAGCAAGTACTCTTCGCATTTCTTATGAGTCGTAGCTAAATTAAACATAGATAACGACGGAAGACTCATGCAATGAGAGAAGCACTTAGAAAAGTGCACAGTTTCAATCATATTTTTAAAACCATACTCCAATAGTGCATCAAATCTAGATTCCCTCAGAATTTTCTCACAATCTATATTCAACTCCTTACAGATTTTCTTAAAATGCAACACGTAACCATACTGATAATGGCTTGTAAGCATCTCTTTCAAGCATGCCATAGCTAGTTGAGAGCATTTCTGTAACAACATTTGTCTGCAGTACTTCATAAATCTGGCATCTGCTTTTGCGCATAGTGGAGTAATATCACATTCAGGTACATTGTGGAAGTTGTAGTGAAGTTTCCAATAGAAGCTCTCACAAGATTTTAGGAGCACCGCAGCTTTTGGGGCCCAGACCTCCGAGCCATTCAGTCTAACTCCCTGCCACTTGGTGGTATAAAGATTGATCAAAGGGCCAATCCCTCCAGTGATTATACAATTTTTATCTTTGTTAACACATGTTGCAACACCCCTGGCTTTGGCCCCAACTGCGTCAAAGTGCATTCTTCCATCCCCTTTGCTCGATAGAGTGATACCCAGGTACACAAAATTCGTGACATACTCACAAGTCCCTTCAGGGGAGGAGTAAGTCAATGGTCGTGCTCTGCCTCTGAATGCCATAATTTTGGATTTACTATAATTTATTATTAATCCGTTTATGTGGCAATAATCACTTAGTTGGGCAATCAGGGTAAGAAGCCCTACAGGGGTGAGGTCCAGCAGGACCGTATCATCAGCATAGGTTAATATGCTGATGTTCTGGTCCCCCATCTTAGATGGAATTGATTTGTTATTGATCAGGTATGTTGGGAGATCAGCAGTATATATATTGAAAAGGAGGGGTGCCAGTACGCAACCCTGCTTTAATCCCGTGGTGGTTCCAGTTTTGGCTGAAAGTTCATTATTTTGTCCCCAGCGCACTCTAACCCAGGTAGCCGTGTAAAGGCTAGCAATAGCCTTGCAAGCCCTGGTTTCGCGCCCAGCTTAAGTCATTTTTCCCACAGCTTATCCCGGGGTATACTGTCAAAAGCTTTTTAAAACTCAATAAATCCAGCATACAAGGGATAGCGTTTGAATTTATTATATTTCTCAATTAAGCAATTTAAGACCAGGATATTATCTATCGTGGCATGTCCTCGTCTAAACCCCATTTGGGACACTGGCAGTATAGAGTTGGTATCGCACCATGACATAAGCTCCTCCAGTAGGACTGAAGCAAAAGGTTTTCCTGGAGTGTCCAATAAAGCAAGGAGTCGATAGTTTTTCGGGAGGGTGGAGTCTCCCTTCTTGAAAATTGGTACGAGAATTGACCCTCACCAAGATTCTGGGATGAGAAAAGTGTCTAACGCATAATTTAATATTGGGCACAACAGTTGCGGCCAGAGCTCTTGGGCCATTTTATAGCAGCATGGTGGAATTCTATCCGGGCCCGGTGCTTTAGAGGGATTTTATTTAGCTATTAGTTGTGCAATTTTCTTTGGCTGTAGGCCGGGCAATGGGGAGGACCCATCTACAGCAGTGTTGATCTTCCAAGGACACACCCTGTTGTATAATACTTCCACAAATTGCACCCAGCAAGCTTTCGAGATATGAGCAGTTGGGGTGGCAAGGCTCCCATCTCGCAGGATCATATTTAGGGTTTTCCAAAACAATGCTGTATCACAATTGGTTAATGCCATCTCAACAAATTCAGCTTGTTTTTGAATGCCTCTGGTTTTTGAATTTTAAGGAGGTTTTTGTACTGCCTCTTAAGGGCTACGTACACATTCCCTTTGTATCCCGCTCTGTCAGCAGAGGCTTGCCACACCTTCCTCAATCTTTTACACTCGGTGTCAAACCATTCACTTTCAGCATTGCTGGTCGATAAGCTATTTGTCAGTGTGTCTTTAATAGGGAATTTGAGTGCCCTGAGGGCTTGTTCTAGGATTAAATTATATGACAGGATCGGGTGTTCAGAGTAAAGTCGGTTGTGCTCACTCAGCTCCCCAATAGCTTTTCAAAGTTAAATTGCTGTGATGGATTTAATCGCACCCTGACTCTGTTCTTAATCTGCATTGACAAACAACTCTCAGGTTTTTCTATTTTAATCGGGTGACCTAGTGGTATGCTAATAACACATTTAAGTTGGGCATGATCACTGCGATCCCTCCAGCTATAGACTAGAGAGTTACAGAAGGTCAGGTGCAAAGTACTAATAAGGAAGTAATCTATTGTGGATTGTTGTCTGCCTCTCTTGAAGGGAGGTAATTATAGACTTGTGGCCGGGAATCTGCCATTTGCGATGACTAACTCATTTGCGCTTATTACGTTGATCATCCTGCGAGCAGGGACTGTCACTCGTGGAGGGCAGTAATCTGTTGACTGGAACCAATCTTCAAATAACACTGGGTGCATTAAATTCATATTAAATTCACCTGCGCATATCATGAAATCTGTTGCATAGTCAGTATTTAGTTGACCTAGAAAGGAGTCAAATAATTTCAAGAATCTTTAATCCTCTTTAGCGTTTAAGAAGCTAGGGCGGAAATAAACATTTATCAGCAGAATGTGACTGATATCCGCGCGTGCCGTCACAGGCAGGATGATTCTCACACCCAACACCCCCGGTAGATCCGCCCAGACTTTCTTAACATTCCAGTTTAAACACACATTTATCAAAATGCCGACACCTCCTGCGGTGTGGCCCTTCGAGGCAGGTGTGGCGTTTTGGAACACAGAATAAAACCCTTCAGTAGCTCTTGGCTCGATGAGTCGTCTCCTGAAGCAATTTAAAATCAGATAGGCCAAGCTTGTTTGACAAAAGAAATTATTTTCACAATCTCACTGTTATCGTCAAGATTTAAAATTGTAGACAATTGCATTTTGGCAGTTGCATTCTTGTGGTTCCTCAAGATATTGGTTAACCATCTAACCCTGATGCTGGTCAATAAGAAACAGTCGAAGAAAAAATGATAAATGTCATCCAAGGAAGACCCATCACGTGAACATTGTTGTTACTCTTTATTCAAACGCAACCTGGAGCCCAAGAAGGACGTTATAGGT
>JAUEJI010033186.1:0-19222 GCA_032275285.1 Desmognathus perlapsus
ATTGACCTCCCCCTCGGTGAGGGGGAGGTCGATTAAATGTTATGCAAAATGCTGCATGGTGCCTGACTGTGTCAGGCACCATGCAGCATTTGTCCCCAAAAAAAACAAACCAAAGGGATGGGGACATTTGTCCCCATCCCTCGTTCGCTTGCCAGCCCCAGCGAAAGTGAAAACTTTCACGAACGGGGCGAAGCGAATGTTTCGGGGCGAAATTCGGGATTTTTCGTTTGCCCCGAAACATTCGCCCATCTCTAATAGCTACTGGGATCTAACTGAAGATGTCCTGGTGGTCGTCATGTCTGCTCGCAGACCTTCTACGGGAGTCCTCTACAAACCCCACTGTCAGCGGTTTTGTGACTGGTGTTCCATTTCAAATAAAGATCCGCTCAACTGTCCTGTCACTTCAGTCCTGAGTTTTCTGCGTCATCTTTTGGATTCAGGGCTGAACACCACTATCATTCGTGATTACGTGGCTGCCATCTCCAGCTTCATCCGCTCTCCTGATGAGAGATCCTTGTTTCAAATTGGACTGGTGAACTGTTCCTCAAAGGACTTGTAAATATGTTTCCTCCCAGGCCCCCATCATTTGAGCCTTGGGATTCAAGTTTAGTTTTGTCTCTGTTACATGGTGTACCCTTTGAATCCTTACATTCTATTGACCTTCAGTTGTTATCTTGGAAAACTTTTTTCCTGCTTGCCATTACTTCTGCTCGCCGCATTGGTGAGCTTCAGGCTCTCTCAGTTGATGAGTCCTACACCAAAATTGAACCCAACAAAGTTTTTCTAAAAACAAAACCTTCTTTCCTTCCCAAAGTTGTATCGCCTTTTCATTTATCACAATCTATTGCTCTGCCTGTGTTCTACCCTCCTCCCAACCAGGGCATGAGGAGAAGAGGCTTCACCACCTTTGACCCAGAAGTGCACTTATTTATTACATCTCGCGCTCTTCGGAGCACAGGTACGACCGCCAACTATTTGTAGGCTACAAAGGCAAGAGGAAAGGGAAGTCAATTTCTAAACAAACCCTGTCTAGGTGGGTGGTTTGTCTCATCAGAAAATGCTATGAGATCGCAAATAAGACTCCTCCCAAGGTGATCAGAGCACGCTCTACCCGAGGTGCATCAGCCACCACTGCCTTCTTGGGCGGTGTTCCACTTGAAAAAATCTGCCAAGCTGCTACCTGGTCATCCGTGTTAACTTTTGAAGACATTATAATCTTGATACTATTGCAAGGGGTGATGCCTTATTTGGCAGCTCAGTTAGTCATGGGCGGACCTGATTGGGCACGTCCTCGGGTCGGGCTTCTGGAGCAGGCTTGGGCTCGGATTGAAGGCACGGGAACCTCCCAAGCCTCAAAATCCGAGCCCACTTGCCCTATATTAAAGAAAACACATTTTCAAACATTAGTTATTTTTTTTTCTACTTGCGGTAAGGTCGGGGTTTGAACCGCTGTCCGTTTGGATGAAGGCAGTGGGGCTTTACCCACTGCGCTATCTGACAGACGCTTAGGAAAGTTGCTACAGTTTCTTTTATCTGGGAGGTAAATGGCTTGCTCATCATTCCCATACAGTATCTTTAAGGGGAAAACTTCAGGAATCAGTCAGTGCTTTGTTTGAGTACTTTTTATGCTTGGCAAAGAAACTGGATTCTCAAATGAAAATATATTAAGTAATGGAAATGGCAATAAAATTTAGGGCACCTCTGGAAACTCCACACTTCAGGGCAGATTGTGAACTGTGAGAAATAGGATGAAGCTCTCCCCAGGGCTGTTTACACATATGCAGATCGAGTGCACTCGATCTGCATATGTGTAGGGGGTGCAGCACCTCTCACCGTCTCCCAGTGCTGTCTGCCCTGGTCTCACATGCTGCATTGTCTCACAGCTCTGTGACCAGGGAGGGTCTCCAAGCCCGCATAGCGGGCTGCAATCACCCACTCTATTACTGTATTTAGCATTTCCATTGTAAAGTTTGTGTGCAGTTCATTCCCTCTGTCTCTCTCTCTCTGTCACTGCAAAACCCCGGCACTGCTTTGCTTTCACAGCAAAACAGATGCCTGCCTAGGCCCCATTTTTTTTTCCTCCCCAGGCTTGGGCTTGTCAAAAGCCTGAGATTGTCAAGCCCAGCTCCAGGCCCGGCCTGAGCTTGGCCTGACCCACAATTTCCAGGTTTGCCCATGCCTAAGCTCAGTGTTGCACAACTCTGTATCCCACTCATAAAACACTGGAAAGGTTTAATTGTTTTTTCATTGTATATACAAACATGCTATAATATTGTACATATGTACATAAGAAGCTGACATTTTTCACCAAAGCAACAGTACACAGCTTTGGGAAAGGTTCATGATGAGGATTCTGGAAATCCACTATCGATTAGAAGAACTATTTACGTACCTTTGGGTAATCTTGGTTCTGATAGATAGTAGGGGATTTGCAGAATCCTCATCACCCCTTCCCAGTCTCTCCTTCCAAATTGTCACCTTCCCAAATTGTAAATATATACACCGTTGTTGAATATAATACTTTTTGTTTTGTAAATTAGAACATGTTACTCACCGTAGTGACTAATGTTCCCTTAGTCCATAGTACCCTTTTCCCCTTGCATGGGATATACGGCGCCACCCCCCCCGCACCGGCGGGGAACACGCTTGCCAAAGCCACCAAAGAGAACTCGGTGGCGTGCGGAGCCAAGGTGTATAGAATGCTCTGTGCAGCCCCAGCCATGCCCCGGCTCCGCCCCCTGACGTGCCTCCTGTTCCTTTCACCTCAGTTCCCATTTTCTGCCACCGATGGCCCGGGCACTTGGGAAGCTATTAGAGGGGATGGTGGGTGGGAACCCAAGAGGAAAAGAGTACTATGGACTAAGAGAACATTAATCACTACGATGAGTACCATGTTATTTCCTTATGTCCCATAACCGTTTCCCCTTGCATGAGAGACTACCAAAGCTGACATGTGAAGGGTGGTAGCACACAGAGCTACACAGATCTAACCAAACAGGTTCTGCAGAACAGTTTGGCCGAACCGTGCATCAGCTCTCGAGCTTGCTGCAAGGGAATAATGAGTGCAGAAGGCATGGTGCGTAGCGATTGTCACCGCCTTGCAGATGACATCCAGTGGGACATGTCGCTGAAATGCCATGGAGGCTGCTTTTGCATGGATGGCGTGCACGTGCACGTGCAGCACACGAGGGACCGGAAGTCCCTGGGTCTTGTAGCACTCAGAGATGGAGGACACTACCAAGCGAGCAATGGAGGCCTTCGCCGCCTGCTTGCTTTGACCCGTGGCACCAAAGGTAACCAAGAGCCGGTTGGTGGTGCGACAATCTTTAGTGCGCTGCAGTTAAAACTTCAGAGCTTGGCGCACATCAAGACAGTGAAGCGTCCTTTCCGCTTCTGACGTGGGTTTTGGAAAAACGGTCGGAAGAAAAATCTCCTGGTTAATATGAAACTTTGTATTTACCTTAGGGTAGGGACAAAGGAGGCGTGGGTACAGAGAACCACCTTATCCTGGTGAGACACCAGATATGGCTCCTCAGCACAGAGTGCTTGCAGTTCACTGATTCACCTAGCAGACGTGATGGCGACCAGAAAAACCACCTTCAAAGTCAACAAGGACAGGTCACAGGTAGCCAGGGGATCAAAAGGTTTGTGAGCAAGACTGGAGAGAATGACATTCAGGTCCCAAACAAGGGCGGGAGCCCACAGTGAAGGGAAGAGGTTGTTAAGACCATCGAAATGCCGTCTTACAACCGCATTCTGGAGCAAAAAGGAGGAAGCCTCAGTGCTCCTATAAGCTCCAATGGCTGCCAAATAGGTAAGGTAGGAAGAAGTCCTTATCCCCGATTCCGCCAAGGAAGAGATAAAGAACAGTACAGGGTCCAGGTCACAAGTCAAAGGATTGACCTCCCATGTCAACATCCAGTGACAAAAGCGCATCCACTTACTTCTGTACTGTGAGCGAGTGGTATCCCTGCGCGTGGCTTTGATTACACTCATGTTTTCATCAGAGAGGCCAAATTGGGCTAAAGAAAGTTCCTCAGGCTCCAAGCTGCTAAGTTGAGCAACTGTGGGCAGGGGTGGAGAACCAACCCGTTCTGCTGACTCAAGAGGTCATGCCACTTCGGCAGGAGGAGGGGCGGGGAGCTCGACAGAGACAGGAAGTCTGAGAACCAAATTCTGTTCAGCCTCTAGGGGGTGATCAGAATCAGAGAGGACCCTTGCAATTTGCGGAATTTGAGGACAACTTTCTGGAGCATGGGAAGGGGAGTGAACGCATACCCGAACGGGTGATCCCACGGGATGAGGAAGGCATCTCCCAGAGAGTCCTTCCCTCTCCCCATCCACGATGCGTAGCTGGGGCGTTTCTTGTTCGATTGAGTGGCAAACAGGTCGACCCGAGGGTGACCCATTTGTTGAAAAATCCAGTCCAGAACCTCCTGGTGGATCTCCCAGTCGTGAGCCGCAGAGGTCCTGTGGCTCAGCCTGTCTGCTGTCACGTTCTGCACTCCTGGAATGGGAGCAGCAAGCAGATGAATACAGTTTTGCCTCACCCACTCCCAGAAAGAAATTGCTAACATGCCAAGAGACGTGGAGCGGGTGCCTCCCTGATTGTTCAGGTAGTGCATAGCCGTGGTATTTTCCATATACACCAGCACCGTCTTACCCACTACGGAGGGGAAGAAGGCTTTCACGGCCAGCAAGACTGTCTTCAGTGCCAGGATGTTGATGTGTTTCAACCTGTCATGGGTGGACCACAGGCCGTGGATCTGCAATGGACCCATGGCCGCCCCCCAGCCGAAGTCCGAGGAGTCTGTCGTCATGGCACAGTCCGGGTCCGGGCCATGGAACTGGGCTCCCTGCAGGAGGTTCGTCTCCTACGACCACCACTGAAGGTCCTGGAGGAGGGCCTCCGGTACAAGTACCAAGTGTGACAGGGGGCATGATCTCCTGGTCCGACTGCGAGAGCTGCAGTGGGACCTGCGGCTCTCGCCGCAGGTCCCGCAGGTGGGAGAGCTGCATGTGGAGCCGGGCAAAAGGAACCAACAGGATGCATTCAGCCATATAACCCAGCATCCTTTGGAACCATAGAGCTGGCAAGGCTGAGCTCCTCAGAAAAAGCTGGCAAATCTCTCTGATTTTCAGCACTCTTTCCAGTGGAGGGAAGACCTGCCATTTATCCCAGATTGCACCCAGGAAATGCAGAGACTGGACAGGACACAGCATGGACTCCTTTTCATTGACCAAGATGCCCAGGTCCAGCAACATCCTCAGTAGCCTGGCCAAGTTCTGTTGAGCCTTGGCCAGGGATGAAGCTCGCAGGAGCCAGTCGTCCAAGTCCTGGTAATTGTAGATCCACTCCCTTCTGAGGAGGTTTCCCACTACCGCCACAACCTTGGAGAAGGTGCGGGGAGCTGTGCTGAGTCCGAAACGGAGGACACAAAATTGGTAGTGAGCCTCCCCTGCCACAAAACGAAAATACCGTTGTTGTTGCGGCTAGATCTGGATGTGGAAATATGCATCCTTCAGATCCACGGCGCAGAGCCGGTCCTCCACCTGCAAAGTAGATAGGATATGTGCCGGTGTGACCATTGTGACGAAAGTGGGGCCAGGGGTAGCAAACCTGCCATTTTCACACAGACACACCCCCTAGTTCAGCGCCCTGTTCATGCAACGTGCAGCGGCCTATGAGATAACTAGTGGTGTTAAATAACCAGGATCGTCCGCCCATATGTGAAGACACCAAAAATGCTACAAAAGAAAGCAATCGACTCGGGATCTTTCAAAACCAAGAACACTTGTTTATTGGCTCAAAAACAGGTAAAGTACATTAAGAGCAGAAATGGTTACTTTATTCTCAATACTTAAAAAAAAGGTGAGTCGTTCCAGTACAGACAAGGTAGGTAAAAATACGTCTAGTTCCAGTGGTTCAAACGTATACAGCAATCGCTAGGCAGAATAGTCAAAGTCGAATACAAGGCCGGTACCACAGACAGATGCAATAGGGACTCACCACTCCAATGACTCTGAAAGGACGAGGCAGCCGTACTCCAGTGTGCTGCTGCTGGGCCAGACTAAGCTAGTGCGGATTATATGCGAAAGACCAGGTGCTCCCTCAGGCCTGTCTTCCTCAGTAGGTACCCCTCTGCAGTGACCTCACAACGTGTGAGCACTCAGAGGTTAGATCAGAGAGAGAGAGAGTGAGCCAAGCTCACCTACTAAAATACCCCCCAGCTTTGGCGGGAAGCCTCAGCTGGGGCAAACTACAAATTTTCCTATCAGGGGGGTGTTTAACCCCAGATGGAAGATCCCCAGCCACCAGACACTTTGTCTGTTGCTGGCTGGAGGGAGAGGGCCCACGGTGGAAGAATCCACACTTGGACAAAGGGAGCAGGGTGTCAGTTGCATTCCAGGCACCACAGGAGCCTGAAAGGGACTTCTACTGAGGAGAAGGGGGAGATTGAGACATCAAGGTATCCCCTTAACCTTCCTACTGGGTGTGAAACACACCCAGAGGAAGCACAAGACTTTGCGCAACCATCGACCCCCACCGGGAGGAGATGAGGCTATCTAGGAGCAGGCAATTTGGCTGCTCCAGGACAGTGGCAAACCCTGAGGGGATTGCAAACCTGTGTTCCCAGGTCTGGGCAAATAGTTTGGCAACCCCTGACTCCATTCTGCAGTGTAGACCCAATTTTAGAAGCGAGCCACGTGACGACTTCCAGAAAGGGGGACGCACTCAAAAGGGTCCCCAAACACGGAATCATGCATTAGTTCCGAGCTAACCCACCCACGGGAGCCGGTTGCACTTTTCCATGCAACCGCAGTTAAATCATAACGACGTTCTGAATTAACTGTGATTTTTAATAGAAAACTAATTTTGGGCGCTCGCCCAAAAAGAACATGTTACTCACCGTAGTGACTAATGTTCCCTTACTCCATAGTTCCCTTTTCCCCTTGCATGGGATGTCCGGCGGGCCCCCGCGCCAGCCCGGAACTCGCTTGCCAAAGCCACAAAAAGATAATGGCACCTGTGTGAAGCCGAGGCGTCTTAGAATGCTCTCACGCGGCCCCAGCCATGCCCCCGGCTCCGCCCCCTCACGCGCCTTGTGTTCCTCTCACCTCAGTCCCCATTTTCTGCCACCATTGGACGGGGCACTTGGGAACTTATTAGAGGGGATGGTGGGTGGGAACCCAAGGGGAAAAGGGGACTATGGACTAAGGGAACATTAGTCACTACGGTGAGTAACATGTTCTTTCCCTTATGTCCCGTCCCCTTTTCCCCTTGCATGGGAGACTACCAAAGCTAACATGTGAAGGGTGGTGGCACACAGAGAGCAACACAGATCTAACCAAACAGATTCTGTAGGACTGTTTGGCCAAACCGTGCATCCACTCTCGAACTTGCTGCAAGAGAGTAATGAGTGCAAAAGGCATGGGGCGTAGCCCATGTAGCCGCCTTACAAATGACATCCAGTGGTACATGCCGTTGGAATGCCACAGAGGCTACCTTTGCACGTACCGCGTGCGCGTGCAGCCCTCCAGGGACAGGGAGTCCCCGGGTCTTGTAGCACTCAGCAATGCAGCTCAAGACCCAGCGAGCAATGGAGGCCTTCACCGCCTGCTTGCCTCGGCCCCGCAACTCCATAGGTGACAAAGAGCCGGTTGGTGGTGTGAATGTCTTTAGAGCGCTTTATGTAGCGGAAGTCGGCGCGGAGTTTAGCAGAGTTGTTTTTGCTCTGTCTTTGGCCGTCTTGGAAGTTCTAGCATTAGCATCAAATAACTTCAATCACATTTAAAGGCTCAAGACCCTGTCTACTCCCTGCCTAATATTACCTGAGCGGCTCCTGGTCTTTGCTCCTGGATGCCAGCGGTGGCAGTTTTCCAGCAGCGGTTTTCCTGCCACCTCGCCCTCTTTCTGTGTCTGGCTGGCGGTCTGTTGGAGCAGAGGCAGTGCTGCCGTGGGCACCGAGGGGTGTAGCTGAGGACGGCGAGGGTGCCGGGGGCACCGAGAGGAGTTGCAGAGGACCCGCTGGGCACAGTGGAGTGCATGAGAGCGTGAGAAGGACGCGGTCAAGGCGGGGCCGGAGACGGACGGACTACATTTCCCAGAGATCCCAGCGACGCAGCCTTTCAGAGACCACGTGACAGGCGTGCCCTAGGCTGAGTATAAGTCTCCCTCCAGGCAAGCGGACAGCGTAGCGGAAGTCGGCGCAGAGTTTAGCAGAGTTGTTTTTGCTCTGTCTTTGGCCGTCTTAGGCCGGTGTGGTCGTTCCGGTCATATTGTACTGAGGCGCCAACTCTACAGCCGGTCTGATAGCACAACGAGTTGAGCGCTCGTTCTGAGATCTGTGCGCAGCCTGCTAACGCAGGTTCGAATCCCGGCCCAGCGCTCTGAGACCTATGGGTGTGTAGCGCTATATAAGAAATCAAATTAAATTAAATTAAATTACAACCTCACAGGACTGTGCAGGGGGATTAAGGTACTGTTACCACTTTGACTATCTCTCACGATACTATTATCGTGTCAAGCACTCTGGCTATTGTTACCATCCCCCTGCCCCATTAACATTTCTCTAAATCTCATTCTGCCTTTTGCCTTCTGTTGCCAACCCCCTGTTTACACTCTGTTGTGTTACAGGGCAAGCGTGGCTAAACCATTAATGTTACCACCACCCTGTCCATACATTTTTTATTTTTAGTGACGGGGCAAGCGTGGTCTGGATGTTAGGTTACTAGCGGCTGACAGGAGTGGGGTCAAGAGTGGCTCGTCTGAGCTCGTCCGAGTGTCGTTGAGGCACATAGGGTAAGACTTTGTTGCCTAAACTTATTCTTAGACAACATATATTGCACCCAACAATGCCTGTTACTCGCCAGAGAGCCAAGACTGCCCCCTTAATCATGAGTACTCCTTCAAATGGCCAACCATTAATTTCAGCTTATGCTTCTTGTCTTAAAGCTTCATCTAATCTCCAAGCTCAGGGTTCGGCCCTTAGCCCAAACCCCCAAAGGGCTAAGACAAGGGATTATCCACCTATTCCCCCCACCAGTCTATCAACTTAGCCTGAAGCAGTGTCAATAGATTTACCAGATACGGGTGCCTGTACAACAGATTCGTCAAAATCAACAACGTCTCTAGCTGACGTTCCAGCACCGCCCATAATTGCTTCCCATCGATCTACCGTAGCTGATCTTTACACTGAAGGAGTTAGTAACATCTCTCCTCTCTCATCCTGTTCAGTAGTCCTGCACCAAACTGTTCCCTCAATGGTGGATCTATCTGTAAACTCAATTGACGAACTTCTGTTAGAGGACAATGGCTCCATTATCAACTTGGCACAAGATATACAGGGCTCTCTTACTTCACCACCAGATATAGAGGCTAATGTTCCTTCCATTATGCAAACAGATGCCCAACAAGATCCTCCCTTAGCTTCAAATTCAGCTAATGTAAGCACAACAAACAGTGCTGTTCTTACTTCTCAACATCTTGAAGTAATTGAGAGAATGGCAAAAGCCCTAAATACAATGACTGACTTAATCGCTGCCCAGAAGTCCGCTATTTCAGCTTTAAATACAAAATTTGATGACTATCATTCTGGGAATAATAAAAACTTTGCTCTTCTCCGCTCAGGACTTGCCACGACTGAGAAAACTATATCATCCCTTTCGTTAAAGGTAGACTCCGTCACATTGGCACAAAAAAATGATCATGGATTACTGACTCAAACACTGAAAGAAACACAAAAGGTTTCTCTGCACATTTCCAATGTAGAGCCAAAGATGTCTGCCTTACTATCTCCACAGAACCCACGTCCGGATGCTGCCCCTTCATCATCTACTTTTGTAACATCTGCTATTTCGACTTCTTCGGGTGCACAGAAAAATACTGCAACCGCATATTCCACCTCTAGAAAAGATCCTAATCTCAACCCAAATGTAGAACCTTTTGTTCCGTTGGCTAAAAAACCTACTGCTCTACAGGGGGCATCTGATTCATCTTCTACATCTCCTTCTGTACCCATTGGCAATTCCCTTCGTAGTGCCACTTCCTTTTTGTTTAGACCATTATTTTGGAAGGAAGATGGTTTTGAGCATGGCTCTTTTAACATATGTCGCTTATTACGCATTTGTGCCCTCCACCCTTCATTGAGAAATATAAATGAACAGGACATAAAACGATTTCGATACATCGTGATGCCTAACTCGAGTACGCTGACTAGAATCACTTTTGTTAACGCCTTCATTGGGGAACTAATCTGGAGTCATGCTTCTTTCTTCTTGAGCAAGGGAATTGATGTGGAGGAATTATTCTTATCTGATGCTTTGAATATGGATACCTCAATGCAAAAAGTTGTTAAAAAACCAATTGCCCAAAACATCTCTACTCCAAAAAAAAGACGTTCTCGGTCTAATTCACACTCTTCCCCTAATGACTCTTGCAAGAAACTTAGAATTAATTTGGTGCCTGATGAATGTCTTTTCACTGATCTTCAACGTAATGAATTTTGAGAAATTTCTGATGCAAGTATAATCAACAACTCAATGGAATTAAGACCTCGTCTTTGATTCACCATCTGACCCACCATCCGAATTCATTCAAGGCTGTTCATGGAACTGTTCCAGTTTAAAGTCAGTGAAATCTCCAGAAATTTGGTCAGACCTAGTGAACTTTGATTTTTTATTATTTCAGGAAACCTGGGAGCTACAAACTCATGTATTTGATGGCTTTATGTCTATATATCAACATGCAAATCCTTCCTCCATGGGCCATAACATGGGTGGGCTGGCCACCCTGGTTAACGTAAAATTAAACTGGACAGTTTCTAAGGTGTGGGCCGACATCCCAGGAATTTTGTGTGTGAGATTGGACCTACCAGAAGAAGACCTCTGTGCTTTTAAAAATGTTCTTTTAGTTAATGTTTATTTTCGTCCTGCTTTATTGTTTGCGCCGAACGAGTTTAAACTGATTACTCTTTTTAATGATTTACTGATGTCTTTAGGCTCGGATTACACTAAAGATTTATTGCTGTGTGGTGGGGACTTTAATCTTTCCTTGCTTCACCCTGGTTTATTTGAAGCCTGGGAAGATTTCACATGTTTTGATTACCCAATGATTTGCCCCCCTGACTATTCTCCCCCAACAATTACGCAGGGTGCCATCCGCCTTAGTGACATCTTAACTGCTCAGAATTTGGCAATAATTAATGCCCGCTGTACTGGCCATAACATCTACTCACCTACTTTTAGACGTGGCACTCAATCGTCAAGCATTGATTATTTTTTAATTCCTGCAATGTTGTTTCCTCTTGTAACCAACTTATACTACTTTTGGACTGATGTTAGCGACCATACTCAGCTTAAATTGCTTTTGACATTGTCACATGGTCGTCCAAGTCCTAACATCAAGTGCGACCCTGTAATTATAAAAAGTTGCCTTCAAATAAATGTTACTATTGACCGTGCTTTACAATATGAGGATATTCTTACATCTTTGATTGAACTCCCTCTCCTTTCCTCTATTTCACCGGTCGTTGGTTATAGTCTAATTATGGGAAATGTTTGTGCCACTATCTTAAAAAATAGACCCCCGGGCAGGGAAAAGTCGGTAATTTTGCCCGACTCCAAACCTTGGTTTGACAACGAATGTAAGCAACTGAGGAAAAAGGTTTGGAGATCTTCTTTGGCTCTGTGCAAAAGGGGAGCAGCAGACGTTACTCAACACAATATCTTGAAAAAGAATTATCAACGTCTCATTGCAAGCAAAAAAAAGGATTATTTATGTAACACTGCAGATAGATTGACTGATTATTTGAATCTGTGTGATCTCAAAGCTTTCTGGGATTTCATTAATAAATCATTATTCCAGGGCCATGCTAGGTGCCCAGAAGCTAACATCCCAGAATCAATTGGGTGAAATACATCAGTAACCTATATTGTCCTATCAATACACAATCAGCCAGCTCTTCGCCCTTCCAAGATATTGCTTGTTCACCTAACCTTGATCATTCCCCAGCTCTCAATAACCCTTTTAATCTTCCCCGAGCAAATGATTTAGATGGATTTCATGCAGTCTGCACATCACAATCTGACAATATACGTATGATCTGCCCTGAACAGATCATTAATATTATCAATTCACTTAATCCTTCCAGAGCAGCCGGCCCAGATGGCTTACATGCGGCCTGCTTTAAAATGTTCCCTCAACATTGGGCCATCTTATTCACTCCAACATTTAATTATGCTTAAAAATTCTCAATAATTCCAGATTCATGGAAGGGATCTATCTTATTCCCCCTTCACAAAAAGGGGGATAGGAATGACCCTGCAAACTATAGGCTTTTGGCCCTTCTGGACACCCCGGGAAAAATCTTTGCCAAGTCTCTTCTTGATGAGCTGTCTGCATGGTGCGATGAGAACAAAATATGGTCTATTTATCAAACAGGCTTTCGTAAAGGGTTTAGCTCCATCGATAACATCCTAACACTTGACTTAGTCATAAATAAATATGTGCATTGTAAAAAATACCCTCTTTACTTAGCCTATATTGACTATGAAAAGGCGTTTGATAAAGTCCCCAGGGAAAATATATGGCACAAATTGTTACAAATAGGAGTTGACTTCACCTTGGTTAAACTAATCGCTCTACTTTACTCAGACACCTGGGTTCAGATCTGCTGGGGGCAGGATAACGAATTATTTCGTAAAATCCGCACCTCCACGGGTCTGAAGCAGGGCTGTGTGTTGGCCCCAATTCTTTTTAATTTGTATACATTAGATTTATTTTCGTTTGTTCAATCATCTGACACCATTCCCCCTAAAATGGACAATTTTTCAATTCCAATCCTGGCTTATGCCGACGATTTGGTCCTTATGGGCCTTTCTATAGCTGGCTTAAAAAATGCAATCACCAAACTTCTTGAGTACTCAAAATTGAATGGTATGACCGTCAATTTTAAAAATAAAAAATGATGGGAATTGGGAAAAAAACATTTGCAAGAACATGAATTTTTCAGCTGGCAGCTTGGAGTGTGTCGACTCTTATACTTACCTCGGCTTAACTATATCCTCCAAGGGTACATGGGCTTTACATTACTCTATGTTATCTAACAAAGCTAAGTTCTTATCCTGGGCTATTATTAAAGTAAAATGTGTGGCCACGATTTCAAACATAGTTCCACTGCTAACTTTGTACAAATCTAAATGGCAGGGCTCGATCCTCTATGGGGTAGAAGCCTGGGGATATCACGCCCCCTTGGAAATGAAGAAATGGGAGGGGCGGTACTGGTGTACGGTCCTTGGTCTCCCACAAGCTACCCCCATGGAGGCTTTAAACCTTGATTTGAATATTCCTACACTAGCCGCCTCAGCGGAAGTTAGGATGGTTAACTACGTTTGTAAAATTTTGAATTGGCCAGAGCCCTCTTTGATCAAAAGTTGTATTACAGAAGCCTTGCTCAATCCAATCAAGTATCCTTGGGCTTCTTATTTGATCAAGGTTTTTGACAAAGCAAAAGTATGCCTTCCAACTGCACTTACTTTGGATGATATTCCCGACCTTTTACATCATAACTATAAGGAAATGATTAACGTCCATTACTTTTCACAATGCGTTTCTCATTGTGAACGTCTCAACTCTTTACAATACTTTAATCAGGCAAAAAAAATGGCGATAAGTGAAACATACCTATTGCATTCTTGTTCATTCAAGGTAATGAGAATATTTTGCAAGCTTCGCTTTGGCATTCTACCCTCAAAAGTATACCTTAATCATATGTCATCCAATCATCAAATAAATGTGAACTGCGAATACTGTGCTAACATTTTTCCCCACAGTGACCATATCTTTAACTTGTTTATCTTATGTAAAGAAGTCGAAGATATTTGCGAACATTGGCTAAACAAATATCTTCTAAATACTCAAAATGTGGATTTTATTAAGATCTTGAAGGAATCCTTGAATGATGACATCGCGCGAATATATATTTTTCTGAAAATGAGCTTCCAAAGGAAAAAATGGGTTTTGCATTAAATATTCTGTTTCTTTTAAAAAAAATTGGGTGTTTTTGTTATAATCATTTTGTATAAATGGATCTATATTAATTTGTTTCTTTTAATTATCATGTGCTTTTTATATGACTATCTTGTATATGCTGAATAAGCTTAATAAAGATAAGTTTAACAACAACAGGTACTTGGCGGAGTCGGTATGTACCTAATTGGTACATACCGACGCCCTTAGCGCCCAACTCGTAATAAGGCCTGTGGCCTTCTCCAGCGCCATCCAGCAGTCCCATGTGCGGCTGCTGTGGCGGAGAAGGGCCAGGTAGGTGTTGT
This sequence comes from Desmognathus perlapsus, assembly GCA_032275285.1. Classification (NCBI taxonomy): domain Eukaryota; kingdom Metazoa; phylum Chordata; class Amphibia; order Caudata; family Plethodontidae; genus Desmognathus; species Desmognathus perlapsus. The sequence goes on from JAUEJI010033186.1 coordinate 14,335, forward strand.
GGTCTCTGGACTGGCTCCTAAGGTCAAGACGAAAAGAGTCTGTGGTAAAGTCAAAACTCTCGTGCAAGAAATCACGGACTTTCACATAGTTCTTGTGTACCCCCGGTGGGGCACTCATCACCACCTTCTTGGCCTTGCCAGTGAGCAAGCTCACCAACAAGAGCCCCTGCTCAGCAGCAGGTACCTCCACAGCTGTGCAAACTGACTCAAACAGTTCAAGGTACTCACAGAGGTCTTCCCCCTCGTTTCACGGCTGGATAAGGTGTCCCTTGTTCTTGATGAGGGTGGTGTCCCTCAATGCTCTACCTTGGCCTGCCGAACCAGCAGGTCCAGTGGGTCGAGCCACTGCATCCAGTTGCAGTTGCAAAAGCCTCTCCTGCACCTCTCTCATCTTCCTGCTTTCGACGAACTTGGCTTCTTCCAGGTCGAGCTGTCGCTGGAGCAAACTGGAGGGGAGAGAGGCAGGAGTTGGCACAGGCGGTGCAGGGAGCTCAGGCTGGCCTCTGTGGCCTGGAAGGAACCCTGATGGAGGGGAGGGCAGGTGATGCATGTCTTCGACACTTGCCCTCCATTCCCTCATCGGGGGCCGCTGGCCCCATCTGTCGGAGTGGTAGCCCCCTTGCCAGGCTTCCCACTCCCAATAGGCTGCCGGTGGAGATAGTCCCTTGGGAATGGATCTCGGTGTGCAGGCCATCTTCTGGCTTGTCCCCGGATCTCCCTTCGGTTGCTGTAGTAGGCAGCTTCTGCGTCGCTAGCAGGACGGAACCATCTGTTCTTCTCCAGAGCTGGGCGACACCCCTGGTCAGGTGCTGGTGTCTTTATCGGTCCCTCGACGCGATGGGGGCTCTCTGCTTGTTCTTTGTGGGGGCCATCTCCCCAGATCCGAAGCTCCACTCGACTTCTCTCCTGAGGAGCCGAGCCCCAGGGGGTTTAGTGTGTTACCCCTAGGCATGGAGAGCCTGCTTCAGGAGGCTGCTTCCATAGGGGCCCTGCCCTCAGCCAAGGGGGGTACTGGAGCACCACCTCAGGTGAGGTTGGTTGCTCCCTGGTGGGGGTCGTTGGTCGCAAGGTGCTGGTGCCCAGCGGGGCCACCAGGAGGGTCTCGATCCAACGGCTCGCCTAAGCCCTAATCGAGTTTGTCCTGGGCCTGGAAACCACTTCCAGACCCACCTCCTTCGACCACTCCACCAGCTCTTCAAGTGTGGCCCGAGCAACCCAGTCCAGGTCTGCCAGCGTGTAACTAGACATTCTCCTACGTTGCTGTGAACCACTAGACGTTCTCACCACAAAAATAAAAGGGAGCAAGCTCCACAAAAGTAACCGCTCTTAAAAATTAATCAAGTGTCTTATCCCAGCACTTAAGGTGCTGCACAGCGGTGATCCCACCGCTGCCACCAGTTGTGACGAAAACGGGATCAGGGGTAGCACATCTGCCCTTTCGCACAAACACACCACTTAGTTCAGCGTCCTGAACGTGCAACATGCAGAGGTCTGTGAGATAACTAGGGGTGTTTAAATAAGCAGGATCGTTCACCCTTATATGTAGACACCAAAAACGCCACCAAAGAAAGCAATCAACTCGGATCTTTCAAAACAAAGACACGTGTTTATTTAATCAAAAATAGGTAAAGTATTTCAAGAGCATAAATGGTTACTTTATTCTCAGCACTTTGAAAAGGTGAGTCGTTCCAGTACAAACAAGGCGAGTAAAAAGACGTCTAGTTCCAGTGGTTCATAAAAATACAGCAATCGTTTAGGCAGAATAGTCAAGTCATATACAAGGCCGGTACCACAGACAGATGCAATCAGGACTCACCACTCCAATGACTCTGAGAGGACGAGGCAGCCAAACTCTGATGTGTCGCTGCTAGGCCAGGCTAAGCTAGTGTGGCTTAGGCACAGAAGACCAGGCGCCCTCCCAAGCCTGTCTATCTCAGTAGGAACCCCTCTGCAGTAACTCCACAACGTGTGGGTACTCAGAGGTATAATCAGAGAGAGATAGAATTAAATGAACTGGCTCACTTATTAAATACTTCCAGCTTTGGCGGAAAGCCTCAGCTGGGTCAAACTAAGAATCTTCCCATCATAGGGGAGTTTCACCCCCAGATGGAAGATTCCAGACCTCCAGACAGTTAGTCTGCTGCCGGCCTGCCGGGGAAACTCCAGGGTGGGGGAACCCACACCTGGCTTCCCTCACACAAAGACCTCCCAACACCCCTTTGACCGGCATGGACAAAAAAGCAGGGTGTCAGCTGCATTCCAGAGCCGCAGGAACCTGGAGGGGCTCCATTGAGGAAGAGGGGGGAGAGTGAGACTTCAAGGAATACCCCTAACCTTCCTTCTGGGTGTGGATTCCACCCAGAGGAAGCACAAGACTTTTACCGCCCTTCTGCTCCCACTGGGAGAAGATGAGGCTGCCCAAGAGCAGGGTCATTTTGCTGCTCCAGGACAGGGGCAAACCCTTGGGGGGTTGTTGACACGTGTTCCCAAGCCTGGGCAACCGGTTCAGCAACCCCTGCCTCCATCTTGCAGTGTAAACCCATTTTCAGTAACAACTTCTAGAAAGGGGGACACACTCAAGAGGGGCCCCAGACACCGAATCGTGCACTGGTTCCGAGCTAACCCACCCAGGGGAGCTGGACGCACTTTTCCATGCCACCGCAGTTAAATCCAAACCGGAACAAGACAAACAATCATGGCAAACGATAGCCAAGGCATACAAAGCCAAAGCAGAACACTATGAAGACAGGATAGCGGGAGCTGACAACCAATCCAGAGGACTTTTCAACATCCTAAGGGAGCTAGAAAAACCCCTAGGAGACACTTCATCCTTCGTCCCTAGCATAGAAGCATGCACAAAAACACAAACATTCTTTGCCAACAAAGTCAATTCGGCTACGGAGAGAATCGCTAGGGCTCCTGACAACTCTATAACCCCTGACCCTCCTCCACCCAACAATCCTGCACAGAGCACACATAACAACTCCACCTTCCACTTCTCCCCCGTTACAACAGAGCAAACACTTGCGACCATCAAACAAATGAACCCATCCTCTGATCTCGGAGACATCTTCCCCTTAAAAATAGTCATTCAGAATGCAGAACTATTTGCCCCTTTCCTTACTAGAGTAATAAATGCATCCTAAATAAATAATAATAATAATAATATTTTTATCCTGATCGGCTGTGCCTCATCTGACCTGCCTTGTCACCTCCCTGTTTGGTTATGATGCCTGATTTTACTTGTTGTTCTGTCTGTCTTGTTATGTGTAGCGCCTAGACGCCTTTGGGCTTAAGGCGCTTAACAAATAAATAATAATAATAATAATAATCCTTTAAGCACAGCAAGGCCCCAAACAAAATAAGAGATCTGGGTTAATCTGCTGGCCAAAAAGCCAAACGCCGACCTAAACGACCCAGCGAACCTAAGACCAATCACCAATGTCATGTTCCTCCTAAAAATAATAGACAAATTTGCAACAAAACAGTTCCAACAACACCTCAAAGACAACAACCTACTGCACCCCAAACAATCCGGCTCCAGCAGAGGCTATAGCACGGAGTCAGCCCTGCTCGACCTCAAGACAACAATGCATGATGTTCTAGAAAGAGGCAAAGCGGGACTACTCGTACTTTTAGACCTCGCAGCAGCCTTCGACCCCCTAGATCATGACATACTCATAAACAGGCTCACAAATGACCTCAAATGTTCCCCAGAAAGCAGCACCTGGTTTTGCTCCTTCCTATCCAACCGTCAATCCGAAATATGCTGGGAAGATGCCGAATCCAAATTGGAATCCCTGATTTATGGTGTGCCACAGGGATCCAGCCTCTCCCCAGCGCTCTTCAATGCCTACCTTCTCCCACTTTTTAATATGCTGGACACATAAGGAACAACATTTACAAATTACACAGATGACACGCAACTTCTCATCGAGCTAACGGAACCACATCACTGACACAACTAAGCTCAACAAAACATACCTTTCCATCAAGGCATGGAGATGGATGAGCACTGGATGCGCCTTAACGGTAATAAAACAGAGCTCATGATATTAGCGACATACACCACCAGAAAGAAACTAGGCAGCAACTACGACTCCTTCACACTCGAAAACACAGTAATTAAAGTCAAAGAGAAAGTAAAAACCCTGGGAGCCTATCTCGACTCTACTCTATCCATGACCCCTCGAGTAAGCAACCTAGTCAAGACATCACACTACTACCTCAGACTCCTCAGGCAGGTTCGCCCCTACCTATTTGAAAAGAGCAGCACAGCCTTAACACGAGCAATCATACTCCCGAGACTGGACTATTGTAACGTTCTCCTGTCAAAGACATCATAGGCCAACATAGCAAAACTGCAGATCATACAAGAAGAAGCTGTGCGCATCGTCAGACAGATCCCTAAGCGTGACCACATCTCTGAGAAAAGAAGAGAAATGCACTGGCTCCCAGTTGCAGACAGAATCCGCTTCAAACTCCTCACCACATGGGCTAGCCCCCACCTACCTAACCAAAGTCATCAAGTCCCTCCAGCAAACAAGGACACTCAGATCAAATGACTCAGGACTCATGGCTTGCCCCAGATTCAAGAAAGAAATTGGGAACGGACGCTCCTTCAGCACCCTGGCACCAAGGGAATGGCACAACCTACCTACAAGCCTTAGAACTGACTCCAAACTGAAATCCTTCAAGAAGAAACTGAAGACCCACCTTTTCAACTAACAAAACCCCTGCTGCAAGCCTACAGGACCCAGGCACACGGACTAATAGAATGTAATTAAATGTTAACATCGATCAGAGGGTGCCCCTCGCAACCTGTAACCACTTGTGAAGAAAGCGCTCATCGGGCTTACAGCGCTCTACAAATATTTAAATAAATAAA